>JAQIWH010000254.1:0-59703 GCA_034695005.1 Cryptops parisi
GCTCCTTGACGAATGCATTCTTTCATTATTGATATTCTGCTTAAAGTGTCGTAAGCTTTACTCATATCAGTAGCCAGGATTGTGACGTGTATTTTATTTGGGATATAATTTATTAAAATTTCTGTATAAATTGCGAGTAAACGCCATATGGTAGATTTATTTGGAACAATTCCATAAGAATTTTTGTGTGCATTGTTTTGTACGATATCTCTCAATTCTTTGAATAATAGATTATCGGCAAGTTTTGAAAGATAAGGGAGATTTGCGATAGGTCTAAAAGATAAAAATGAGTCTCTAGGACCTCTTTTGTATTTAGGTAAAATGTATGCTATTTTCCATTGTTGTGGATATATGGATGTGGATAAAATCAATTTAAAAATGTTGGCAATGATGATATAAAAATGGGTTCCAATATTGGTTGCTATGGTATGGTTTAAAATATCTTGTGCAAAAGATTTCTTTTTTTTGCCTTCATGATACCAGTCTCTATTTGTTCATTAGTTACAATGCTGGTCTGAGTATTAGTTTTTCTCGTATACGACTCACTCTGTAAAAAACTCTGTGCTTTACAGTTGCAAGGATTATCACACCAGGTTAAGTATTCGTTATAATCTTTGGTGTTAAGTTTTACCGTATTTATTGGGTTTTTTTAAATAAGATTCCAAACAAAGTTCTTCTCTCCAATGTATTTTCTCTTTGTCGAGCGTATAGTATGTTTATAGATGTTTTTGAGTTTTCGCAGATTATCTAAAGTTTTTAAGTTTGATTCACTTTTCCATGAGTGGTATGCTTTATTAAGATTATCTCGGGCAGTAGTTAAGTCACTTGTCCACCATGGCTTTTTTTTTTGCGTATTTCCTATTATTTCGTGTTATCATACCGTTTGCGATTAGTAGGACTTCGATTCCTGTTGTAACCTTTTCAAGGTAGGTATCTACATTGCCTTTAGAATCATTCAACCAGGAATCAGAAAAATGTATAGTTTGGGTTGCCATTTCTTTCTAGTCGACTTGGCAATAGTCATAATAAAAATTGTCTGGGTCTGTGTCGATGTCCGTTTTTTGCAGCTTAGTTGAGAGGTGTGCAAAAATTGCTCGTATTAACAGATGGTCAAGAGGAAAAAATGTGTGTAGCTTTAGGTCCTTCAATTGAATATTTGGGGTAGTGTATATTTGGTCAATTGTGGTGGACGATGTGGGAGTGATGCGAGTGGGGATATTAATATGTGGGTAACATTGAATTCCAGCTAGGGTGGAATTAAGCAATTTCGTGTTATTATTATTATTCTCGTATGGTGTATTGAAGTCCCCTACGACAATAATATTTTTTTTCAAATCAATTTGATAAGTGAGTACATCAATCAGGCATTCAATAGAGATATAGTTTGGGCAATAAATTACAAGTATATCTATATTTTCACTATCATTTGTATATATTGTGAAATGCATCAGTTCGAGTCCTTGTTTAGTTATTTTTAACTTAATAGTTGGGGATAGGTTTTTTTTGCATATTGCTGCTACTCCCCCTCCCCTTGTTGTTCTATTGCAGAATAGTGAGACATATTCTGGGAATTCGAGGTCAGCTTCATCGAATGTGGTGTTTATCCATGTTTCAGTAATTGCAAGAATATCAGGGTTATGGGTAGAGATGATACCTGTTATAATATCAGTTTTATTGACTACTGATCTTGCATTGATATAGATAATTGTAATATTATCTTTATAATTTTTATCCTTATATTTAGAAGTTTTCAACTGTTTAATTAATGGTCATTCATTATTTTCCTGTTTATCTTTTTGGGTTCTAATATTAGGATTTTCTAGTTTTTCTTTATCTTCACATAAAATAGGATTATAACCCTTAAAAATGTCAACAGAGGCTCCTTTTGGCCATAGATTAGCACATTGAATTTCTTCGATTTCATCAGCTGTTATTCGAACAAAAAAATTTTTTGATTTATAATTTTTTACGGTATAAAAATGGTCACATTGTTGAATTTTTAGGCCATTTTTAGTCAAACATTTACGTAAATGGGTGGGGGTTGTATCATCCGAAAGGTTGCTAACATGCAACCTAATCGTACGTTGTTTCGGCGCACTGGGAAGCAGTTCTGTATCTCCTGTTCCCCGTATTAAAGGTGGTTTATATTTACGAACGTTCTTCTTTGTTTGATTTGCTTCTTTATCTTTTTGGTCATTTTTTAATGTTATAAAATTTTGTTTATCAAGATTTGATTTACCTGAGTTTTTCTCGGTAATGTTCTTATCTTGTGTTCTTGGCATTTGCTTGTTGGTATTGATAGTGGAAGGCTGGTTTCGCTCTGGTATAGGGTAGATGCTTGTGGGAATAATAGTTGAATTATACACTATACGTGTTGTTGGAGTTATTTTCAGGACATCAGCATACGAAGTTGAAGGTTGTGGGTCACTTTTTTGCACACATTGTTCTTCTAGTTGAGTAGATTGGATAATTGGGTCACTTTTGTGTTGATATCTGTCGATGTGGTTGGCCATGTTTTCCTCATAGTGTTGCTGTTGTGGGACGTGTTGGTTGGCTGTTGTTGGAATATTTTCCTGGTTTGTTAGGTCCAGGGCTGGCAGTGGCGTTTGTTGGAATAAGTTCATGTTATCGATTTTGGTATTTATGGAGATAACTTCTTTAGCGAATAGTTCAAAACGGGTATTTAAATTGTCTATATGTAGTAATACTGTTTGCAGTATTGGCGTAGTATCCTTTTCTGCTTTCATTTGTTGTTCTTGGGTATAGGTTTCTTGTATTTGGTCTTCGATTTCATCCTTGGCTTCGATCCATAACCGCGCTTCAGAGATCCAGGTAAAGATAGGTTCCAAGTTCTTGATGTAGTTGTCGATATGTGATTTTTCATCGTTAGTGGCATACTTTTTACCAATAACTAATTGTATTACTTCTTTAAAACTACTATAATCACTCAGTAGTACAGTATTTTCTGAAATGGCGGGGAGCTCGTGTATTGCACGTCCGACCTCGGCGGCCATCTTGCAACCGCTGAGATGATTAAGAATTCGATGAAAAGTCAGATTAAAAAGTATAATTAATAAAAAGAAAATAAAACTATCTCACTTTGGAGTTTATATACGTGGTATTATTTTGTCATATATCATTACTTACAAGTAAAACTCTCGTTTTACTTGTATCTGTATTTTTCATTTACCTTACTTGTTTTTAAACTAGTCCCCCAGGTAGGACTCATGAAATCACAACTCAACTCAAATTGATATAAAGTGTATAAAAACAACACCAGCCTATAATAGTGCAGTTTTACAGAGCAAACTGTAAAATTTTACAAAATCAGAAATTCGAGGTATGAAATTTTCAAACTACCCCAGTACTAATAATAATCTATGTGAAAAACAAAAAATAATAAGAATAAAAACACTAACGTTACCACCCTTCTTCAGATGTTTCCCTGCTTTATTTTTCGATAGATGCCACCTGCCATGTGCGTTTCAAGCCATAGGCAAGCTGCGAAAATGCCCGCCCGCATGTCTTGTGCTCCTCAGCATACTCCAGGCACTAACTTTCAACGAACGAAACCCAGTTATAAAGAAGTATACTGCGTTCTAACATAACACGCCTTTCCGTATTTCAGCCTCTGGGATGATAAATTTTGGTTGAACTGAAACACATGCAGAAATGGGATCCGTGCCAGACACTATCCCAGAGCTCAAAACAAGGTGTTACATCAAGCGCCTCTTCACCAATAATAGCAATTCATGTTCAACAATACGAATCACTACCGAAATTACTATTCAACACAACAAGAAATGGCCCCCTATCGTGGTCCATTCAGCAATAACCAAATGCACCATTAATAATACACAATCAATATATTCTGCTCAAGAGCATGCAAGAAACAATGTGTTTTGGCCGTTATCAAAGGTCCCATCAGTGAGGGACTGACCCTGAAGCGGAGAGAAACAAGCCATATGTCGTATAGTACAATGAACCAAAAATTGTGAGACCCACATAAATCGAAAACCGTGTAAGTCCAATGGAACAAAAAATCGCATCAATCGATTCGAAAATTACAGAAAACGAAAATGGAACACATTCTTAAAAAGTGTATGTACCAAGTGACCAACTCAGTTTGGTCTGCACAAGAACCAAATGAAAACAAATATTTTTTTTGGTATTATGATGTACTAGTTTCGTTTGTACAAATTTTGTTACCTTGTACACTATATAGTGCTAATAAGATATTTATATAATGCATGAAGAGAGCTGATCATTTAATAGTAATTTAATAATTCTGACTGCGCCGTTGCACAATTTAAGACTCCCCTAACGGACCACAAATGTTAAATCGTACATCAGCCACAAACTGACAGGTTGGCCAATCTCCAAATAGTGTGTTTTGACAACGCTTTAATCTCAATTTGTATTCTTTCTGACGTTTCATTCATTCATTACTGACACACACACACAAAAAAGCAGCAAGGAACTACAAGAAGCACAAGCTTACCCCCCCCCCCTCATGATCTAGATATGCAAAAGCTTCATTGTGAAGATAAACACAAGTTTTAAGACTTTCTACCTTTGGATTTTTCAAGAGTTGCTCAACAAGAAAGGATTTTAATGCCACCATCAATTAATCATTCCCCTCCCCCCCTAGAAGCCAGGGTGCTACACTATACTTGAGGAGCCCCCCGGGCGTCAAAATTAGTCCGATGTTGGATTCTTTCAAAAAGATCCGTTTTCATAAATCAATATTTAATCAAGCACGGAATAAGATTTCATTAATCCATTCGGCTATTAATGAACCTCGGAAATGAAACGAAAAGTTTTAAGATATTCCATTTTACCATTTCGATCAACTCCATTCGAAACAGTTTTTCTCCACGAAAACTCTGCACAAAGTGCCAAAATCTCTTGCTGATAAGACGATATCAAATTAAAATTTCGGGAACTATATAACAAACTAATTTGTAAATTCGCAATAATGAAACTTTTGATGCATTGAATGTCCAACCAATCATGAATCTGATACCGACAAACCAAAGTGTCATTAACTTAGAAAGAGACTTGCAGTATCAATAGCATAAACGTCAACTGAATCTAGTTAAACTGAAAGTTTTCATAATTAAACAAAATTCAAAACAAGTACATTAAAAATGCTTTTCAAGCATACTCTTTATATACTGTCATATACGGACGTACTACAATATATGTAGTACGTCCGTATGTATAGAATGTATAGAATTCGTGCAGAATTCTATACATAATGTAATAGAATTCTATTCATATTGTACTATTATATGTTGAACCTTGTTTATTCGATAAATAAATAAAAAGGACGACTAAATCCATTTTTGATTTCTGCATGTATCGATTTATGCGAATTAACATCCAATCTTTTAGCAATCCGATATTCAATTTATGCGTGTTTTGAGTAATTCCAATTTTGATTAATGTCAATTTCGATTTACCAGAAATCAAATTTATGCGATCGTTGAGTAATTCAACACTTGATTTATGCAATTTCAGATTGATTTATTTATATATGCAATTTTATTTTACATTGGACTTGTGGTTCTCAGTTTTATGCATTTTTGGTACATTTGACCATATATTCAGAAATGACTGTACATGACATTATACGATTTCAAGCTCGCTCAATTACAAAACTCATTCACAAACTCACAAGTAAAGCTAATATAAAGAGTGTAAACAAAAAAAGGATAAACCGATTCAAAAATCAAGTACCACAGAGATCAGAGGCAAAATACAAAATCCTTCACGCAAAACACAAAAGTTACAGTACAGTGCCAACCTTGGTGACCTGAACATGGATCTGAATTCCCAATATCATAGAAAACACATACATACTACAAGAAGTTTGGTAAAATTCTAGCCTTCGGAGACAAACGGGCAACTGCCATCAATCAGCAACATTTAGATTCTGCCTGTAGTGAAACTTCCCCACTGGCAATGTGAGCTTGTGGTTATTATAGGTTAGCCATCGCTGTGGGCTGAAAAATTTATTTCAACCCACCGTTAAAACAGTCTCAATGCCTTCTGGACATGTAGATTTTTTTGAGGAATGTACACCTGTTCCAGTAGACAAGAAACGGTATCTGTCCCCCCCCCCCTCAACAACAACAAAAAAATGACATTAAAAAAAAACTTAAGCTTTTGTCTTTTGAAGATTAATCATTTACCAGTCTGTCTTTTGAATGAATAAAAATTTTCTTTTCAGTTTCTGTCTGAGGGATATAGAACTGCGAGAAGCGCAGCGCCATTCAATATAATGACAGCTTCACTTTGTAGCATAAATGTTTTTTAGAGCACTGTATGCAAACATGGTAGCTTCTGGTTTACACAAAGTGTTCCTAAAAGTCTTTTACCACAAATCCTATGCATCACAACAATGCAAAAACGTCATAGAAACATGGGTCCGAAAAACCGTCCCAACACCTCTGAGTATGTGAACGTCTTGGACAAAAATTTGTCTTCACCTTGTGTTATCTCTGAAAGGAACCATTTTTGGCTTCGGAATCTATCAATTGTTTTGATTGTCGCATCTGTGATTAAATTTTGACCGTATTTAATTTTTTGTGGTTAAATTTGTTGACCCTTTTGAAGTACCCTGTATTCGTTCTCTTCCAACATGACTGATTCCTAACATTCAGACTACGGAACTGGCCATTTTTAAGACACACACCTCACCTACAACCCCAATGTTTTGAGGTTAAGTCAAATATTTTGTTTATTGCAAACATAACTTCTGTTTACAAACCAGATTAGCAATTCATTTCAAGACATAGTTCGAAAAAAAACAAAAAAATACTAATCATCATCAGTTTTTGTATGGTTACCAAAAACTGACCAATTTTCCTTAACAAGCGTATCGTACAATGTAGTTTGTTATAAATGGTTTGTACAAAGTCATGTTTGCAAAAATAAATGGAATATTCAAAATTATGAACATACAAGGTGGTAATTTCGAGAAGAAATTGTCTCTGAACATGAACCCAATACGATCTGCTGAAACGAGCAAAATTTGATGAATTTGTTACATAAAATATTACCAACAAGAACTGAATAACTGGCACCAAAGCATCGATACTATTATTAACTATACTATTGGAATACTAGATTAATAAAAATTGCTGCAATTTGGTTTCAAATTATTATTTCAGGTCAAAAGCCATTCTTGAAGCCAACGGCAATAGATAAACTGCTCAACCAACCACAAGCCCTATCGAAATCCCCATTCAGAAAATGAAAAACAAGACTTTCCCAAATCTTACACCTTATTTGTTTATGTTAGGTGGAGCCTATATTGACTCCCATGATCCGATCCACCCTCTGTTTACCCAACAAACTAGGCTAAACTACATTACAAGACAGTAATTGCCTTCTTGGAGCAAATCTGAAAATTGACTTCTTGGAGCATTTGCATATCCAGACCTTGTTGACCACAATTTTGAATAGCTAAAGAAACATTTAGCTCAAGAAAATGAAAAGAGTAAAATTCGGCTATTGAAACATATATACAACTTACTGTACAAAAAATATATATTCTTGGAGAGAGAGAAAAGAATATACGGAACGACTCCACCAAAACACCCTCCCCCTAAACGAAAACTAGATAACTAAAAAAAAGTGACAAGTGAGATAGAGCCAGAGGAGAAGTATGGCATGAGGCATAGTGTGGTTGTAGTAAGGTAAAAGGAGACAAAAACCAAAGGTGAAGGAGAACTTAGCGAAAGAGAAAAGTGCTGGCGGGTGTTCGGGCGGCTGCAACCCAATCAGTCCCAAGATGGCCTGGAGCAACTAACATTCTTCTGCCAAATTCTGACATGACCCAGTTTCGCCCTGGAGCACAGACAATGGGGATGAAACATGACAGTAAATTTGCAAATTGGAGATGCGAATTGGAAGCAGTGTGGAGAGAAAAAAAAATCGTAAAGATAGCAGCCGAAGAACTTGGGTCTGTCTAAGAAAAAGTTAAGAGTATTATGAGATATGGCTGGAGAAAAACTCGCACATTTTTGAGCGATTTCAAGTAGATGGATAAAAAAGATCGAGAAAACAGTGTCATGGTGCTATGACATTTTGATTCGGAAACCTATATTTATCGACGACTTATTGCCGCACTGGTACAAGACTAAAAGTGAACGTCGATTCATATGAAATTCAACCTTTGCTAACGAAGTTACCTAATGAAGACATTCCACTTTTCAAAACATTCCATGTCATGCAAATGTGATATCTGATTGCATCGGATGTTAATCTCTTAAATTACCAATACGAACCATGCTTACGTTGGCCTGGTATCTGACTGTTTGGAACAGTATTAGTTACAATTGACTATCATATTGTATTTTCCTGTTATTATAATGCAAGGTTTGGTATTAACCAACAAAATTAACTAAAGTAATTGTAAAGCCTGGTGTAAAAAGTGTTAAGTAACATTTTTTGTCAAAACATTATCTAGAAGCATTCTCGAATGTGTCAAGTGTAATTTTACCTTCATAATGCATAGTTTTGAGCAAAACAACAATATGTTCAAAGATATTAGTGCAAGTAATGTGAAGTAGCCCATAGACAGCAAGACAAGTTTATATCTTTAAATGTGTTTCCCTCGAAATTGTAAAACTGTTAATTAACACCCTTTTACACCAGGCCCTTCAATTGTTTATGTAGTTAATCTTATATTGGATAATCTGCAAACCCTTTCATCTATGAACAAGACATTGTGTATACACTTCATATTGATATGAAATGTACATTATGTTCTGTTCACAGATGTTCCGGTTTCAACTATTATCGATGGACTTTTCTGGAAAGCTGAACCTCACATTTTACTTGAACACAATTATTTACCGAAAACATAATTTTCATTGGAAAATTCAAATATTAAAAAAAAAGAAGTTACTTTCGCATCAGAAACATTCAACAAGTCTGCATGCACTTCCATCACCTTTAAAATGCAACAAAATAATATCAGAACGCCAGATATCGAAAAGGCAACAAGTCAGGATGCACATGGCACATCACCACCTTTAAATTACAAAAAAGTACTAAACTCCCAGAACACAAAATACTCTGATGAACACATACTGTATATGGGAGGCTTGGGCTACATTCGAAGAAGAAAAAAACCCAACTCAACATTTCTTTCATTGGATTAAATCAAAAAGCAAACCACCTCAGAGTGATACATTAATTAAACAGTGGGACGTTCAACAGTGTCGCCTTCTTTGGCAGGATTTGTAATGAGAAATTTGGTGCCAGCGGCGAGACATCAGGCTGCAAATTGCAATATTTCCCCTAATTAATTTCACCTCTTGTCTCCCTCATCGTCACTTCCAGATCATCAAACGACGAGTCGAGTTTAAACACAAACACACACCACACGCACATGCACCTTAATCAAGAATTAATTACAGCCGTGCATGCTTAACGTCCCATTAAAACGGTGGTAATGAAGTTTCGTGGTTTTATACCAAGATTGGTGCCATTTCTCTCGACGACGACAACGCTTTTCAACAGTCAATAAATGATAAAACAATTAATAAACGAGGTACCAGATTAAACGTTTCGCACACAAAATCTCACCACTCTTTTTTGAGATGAACGATGAAACCCAGAATTTAAAGTGCACTTTTTCACTCGATCAAGACATAATACAATGAAATTTTTAAACGTACGAATAAAAAACATTATCTATGAACATTGAACTAAAACATCATATAATATTAAATATACTTACCAAAAGTGAATTTCAATAATTTCAAGCTGTGAAACCCTTGAACGTCCATGTTGCTCTTGCTCCAGGAAGTGAATGGTCCATGGACCAACTTCCTGCACCAAAATGACCAGCTTTGTAACATAACATGTATTTATTGGTCCAACCAAACTGCTAAATTATTAAAATAAAATATTTTTTAACCCAGAATAAATTTTGAGGAACTTTATGAGTGATGAATTTAAAATACAGTATTTACAAATTGAATGTAAATAGCAGAGCTTTCCAACACCCAACTTTCCCCTCACCGAATTATGGAATGCCGTCCAAGTCATAACTCAAACGTTTAAGAAAATGTAAAAATCTTTAAGAAATTTACATAACTAATTAATTAACAAAAACCACATTAATTAAATACCTATTTATATTCTCTTTAGTAGATTATCTATGAAATGTCCAAGTTATATTAACTTGAAAAATCCATTTTTCTTTACTTTGCTAAATTTTTTCAGAAAAAAACTTCAAATGAAAACAAAATTGATTTAAAAATATAATATAATATAATTAAGTTATTAAATGTGAAATTATCTTAATCACAACATATCCATATTACAATATCGATAAATTAAATGTAAAACCTAAAAAAAAAATCATCATTTCAATTTTCTTAAATAGCTTAACCAATAATCTAAAAAACAAACAAGACAAGTTGGACCTTGTTTACTATCTGCCCACCCACTATTTAAGTGTCAAAAATATTAATAATATAGATTTAATGAGATTAGATAATAATAATTCATATAGATTCATCATTAATTATAAATAATTTTATATGTATCATGTTATAAAATATTTTCATAATCAATCATCGTTTTGTCAGTTATCCTGCCACTGCTTATTGCTGAAAATCCGATTTGCTTCTTATAACTGCAATTTGCAGTTAACGCGAAGCCAGTGGGAGAATGTTCCATTCAGTGGTTGCAAGCTACCAAACTATTTATCAAAATATAATGTTAGAATATAAGTATCTTAATATATAAGATGATATATATATATATATGTAAAACAAGATATGTCACATATTTTTCTTTGGATTTTGGCAATAGCGAAGAAGCATCCAAATAGAGAGTGTCATATATATGGTGTTTGCTTACTTTCTACATATCCAAGATTCCAATATGATAAACAGCATTTTATTCAAAATGACTTTTAATCTTTTATTACAATTGTACAAGGTGGGTGCACACAGAATGCGTGGAACAATGAGGACAAAAATCACCTGGAAATAAAAAGAAACAATCATCGTGCCACCATGATGGATATTGCACGTTTTCTACAGTAAATGAGCATGAAGAAAGATAGACAAACCTGCAGAATCTCACCACTGTGGCATGTTTTTAAAAATATAGATATATATATGATTTCATAACACATAGTAATAAATTTGTGGTTTTCGGAATCTTCCATCCTAATTGTTCCACAAAACATCTGGAAAAATGATTGTAAAATTGTTTTGAGTCGCCAAAAAATCATTTGAGGTACAGCAAACTGGAAACCGTTTTGTTTTTTGTTTTTTTTTTCGGAACTTTTTGTTTCATATATATATATATATAATAATATAATATGTTTTTCTCCTAGAAACTCAAATGTACATTAAAAAACATTCTCAAAAATAATAACTATGCCATTGTTTTTGATGCAAGTAGTATACAATTTTTTTTTTGCTCCATCATGTGAACAATCGAAGACCAAAAGAACAAAACTTGATAATGTTTAATTTAAAAGTGACACTTTTTTTTATGTAACATAATGAGCATTTAAAATTATTTTTGAAAAAGTAGTTGAAATAGTTTCTTTTTAACAATAAAAATGACTAGTAAAAATGCGCCTACAATACTCCCTTGCTATTTTCTTGAAAATGAAGAAAGCAAAAGCAAGGTGAAAAATTCTAAGGAAAACAAACTTTTTTTCTTTCAAGAGAATATGAAGGCATGACAATATCCAACAAACCAGAGAATAATGTCACCTGGTTATTAATTTTTGATATTTTAATTTCCCAGTGTCTGACACAAAGAAATAAGATGACATTAAAAAATTACTGTGAGTAACAATATCTCAGGGACAGAATGAAACATAATTGGGGGGAACGGTAGGATGGCGGATGACTACTAGAAATGAGTGGAATGTTTTATATATACACACACACATATATCTCTCTTTAGTTGTGCATTGTCATGCTTAATTATCATTATTATTATTTTTAGTTTTGCTTATGACAAAAATATGGCACAAGAATCCACGACTGAAAAAACGTTTTGCCAAGTTTAGGCGCGATGGGCTAAAGTGACAACGATGAAAAAAGAAAAACTTTTAAAAACAACAAAAAATGAAGAATGAAAATTGAATTGTAGCAGCACAAAGATTTTTATAAAGTCGCAAAAGAATTAATCGATTTCTTTAAAATATTAAGTTTCAAAGGATTCTCGGTGGTGGTTGTTGTGGTGGTGGTTGGTGATGGTGTGTGAGAAAAATAGAAACTATCTCAAGATTTTTCTTGGCAGTACAAAAATCTTGTCAGTAGTTAAAAACTCACTTTGAAATCCAACAAAAACAGAAAACAAAAACTGAAAAAGAGGTCTTGTTGTGGTAAAACAAGAAATTTTCAACATGCCGGTGGTAAACAACAACGGAATCAAAGCACCCTCTGGATCATGGCACATGATGGCAAAGAAATAATTTTTTTTTGCCTCGATATTTTTTATAACAACAAAAAAAAAATGTCATCTCACAGATTTTTAAGTGACCATGAAGGAATCGACTTGCAATGGTACATGATATGCAACCTCACCATCTTGTTAAAAACAAAAAGAGAAAAAACAAAAAACAGTCTTTGTCGACAACACCCAATCTTGGGGCATGTTGGTGAAAAAGAGCAACAAAAGATGGAGGTTTTTAGTAGAGCATACCGTGAACACACATACATTTCTTTTCACTGCATGGAAATAGACTTACGACAAAACAGGTACTCGCTAAACTGCTGGCCTTCCACTCCGCCACCATTCGACGCCACGATCCGAAAGCCGTGTTTCAGCAAGCGTCTTATGGCCTGCATCGAGTTCACTTTGCAGTAACCATTGAGAGGGAAGCGGATGACATGGCGAGCATCCTGATTCCAGGCGACCCCGCTCCTAGCATCCATCAGCGCCTGGCCAATTTCTGGAAAGATCTCTTCCACCAGAGCTCTTTCGCCACTCAGCATGATCCGCTCACCAAGATCAGGACTGACGTTGAGAGCTACGCAGTCGAAATCAGTCTCGGAATCGTCGTCGTCACTGGGCGAACCGTGACTGTTAGTGTGATGGTGGTGATGGTGAGAACTTCTGTGGTTCCGTTCGTTGATGTTGGCTGTGGAAGAAGGCGAAGAGGACGCTTTGTGGCGTTCCCGTTTGAAGTTCTCCAAAGCACGGACCAGGGCCGGGATGTCGTAGAAGATGGCCTCCTCGATGAGGAGTTCAAGCTCGTTGAAGTCGTCGGGGATCGAAAGGTGGTTGGTGCGGAGAAAGTTGAGGATGTGGCGGAACATCTTACCATCGCGGTCGATAAAATAGTGCTGCTTCAAACTGTCCAGCACTATGGGTATACTGCCATTAAACATGCGGGCCAGCTTTGAGTCAGGATGTCTGCGAAAAAGAAATACAAGCAATTCATTTTTCTAATAAAGTGGGTGTTTTGACATGAAATTTTGATGAAAAATGCATAACTAAAAGACACCAAAGATATCACAGAATGATCTTTCGTTGATATAAAAACTAACAAGTACATTAAAAATGCCTTTTTAAGCATACTCTTTATATACTGGCATATAGCGTTTGCCATATTGGTTTCTAATTAACAGCATATAAGCAGTGACACTCGTGGAATTAAGACGGATCCATGGACACATCATTCATCGAAATCCACCAAGCAATCCGTCATTTAGCTTGTAGGAGGATCTTTAAATAGTAATGGATATATGACATGTAGTGTACGCCATATTGGTTTTTCATTGACGTCATATATCCAGTGTCACTCGATAGACTAAGACAAATCCAAGGCACCTCATTCATCAAAATTCTTGCTTTTCTATGTAAAACTCACAAATCACTCACAAGTGAAGCTAACATGAAAGAGTATTAAAAAAGCTATTTCTAAAAAACCTATAAAGTTAGGCAATCACTTCAATCGTCAAAAAACCCTTTAGGCACATGGTGTCTGTGTAGTTTATACTTTTTTTATCATTAGCATTAATTTATACATCGCAAATAAAGCAATAAAGGTCATCTTTGCACAGTTTTTTCCTACTAAAACTCAACATCACGAAGACACCACAAAGTTAAACAAACATTTTAATCTACAAAAACCTTTTTTTCAAGCCCATTAGCAAAATTTTACAAAAGCGAAATTTTCTTTTCTAAAAAAAACCCTACAAGAAAACGGCAAACAACAAGAAATATGCACTAAAGATGAAAAAGACTTCGAACAAGCATGACTTTAGCGTTTCCGGCAGAAAAGCCACTATCGATCACTATGTCTGCCAATGAATATGAGCGCCCTCTTGTTAAACATTGTTTCAATCAATAATGAAGACACGGTAAACTACCATTTGTGCTTCTAAGCAGAAAAGTACTGCTTTCTTCTTCGGTTTAATTCCAATTCTCTCTTTCATGTGCCCATTCTACAATTCCCTATCTATCACTAGTCTTTGTTCCGGAAGCGAACGTGGATGACAAAAATCTTTGCTCCAACAAAGAAAACTAGTATCTGCATAAGAACTTCAACAAAGCAGTTCTACCATAAAGAAAAAAAGCTAATTAACCAAAAAAAAAAGACGACTAAACATTCTTGTTGCTTCCTAATGTCTTTCATGACAAACAGCTTTCTTCGTCCTTAATGGAAAAAATCAACAACCAACACAAAAAAAATAAAAATTAAGTTTGTTTTTTCTTTTATAAAAGAAAAACATGTTATTGACCATTGCCTCGTTTTGTGGTTTTTTTTTTACGTGTAGGAAGTACTACTACTAACTCTGTGGTCATCAATATTCAGTCATGCAAATTGTACGTCCCTTGTCAGTCTTTGCCTCTCAGCGGGATATCGCGAAAAGTCGTATTTTTTTCCACACGCACGCGCTTCCCTCATTGCGAACGGTCACAAAAACTGAGTGACGTTTAATTTTTCGCGGTCGTTCGTCGCTTTAGGGAGCTCTTGTATTGGTCACGAGTACGCTCTTTGTCACGCTATGCATCCGAGTGATGAGATCCAACCATCGGTGGCCCACGCTTTTGCCATCCATCAAACGAGACGAAAACGACTTCGACAATGCGTGAAGTGAAAGTCATGTTTTTTTTCCCCCCTCTTTCCCCGAACCAGCCAAGCAGTGAAATGAAGCTGTAGGGCCGAATAAATAATAAAGTTGCATTTATCCGCCATTAATACATGGTCAAAATTACATAAACCTTATGTAAGGGGCTATGCACTTGAAATAATTTTTTTTGAAAAAAAAAATTCTGTCCTCAGGAAATCGATAGTATCACTTGTTTTTGTACTTCGACGATTTATTGCTTTGTTTTGATCCAGGTCTAGAAATTATTTTTTATGCGCTTTATATTCGCTTCACTTGTTAGTGAGCTAAGAATTGAACGTATAAAGCATACTACCACCTATAGTCATTTATGATAGTAAGCTATATTACATAGTCCAATGGACAAAAATTCGCATTAAGTGAAAATCGCATAAATCGAAAACTGCACAAGTCCATTGTGAAAAATTGCATAAATCGAAAATGGAATTAATCAAAACTCGCATAAAGCGAAATTATATATAAAGCGTTAAAAAGCATTTTTAATGTACGGGTACTTGTTTGATTGTAGAAATTTAAAAAAGTCAAAAACAAGACAAAAAACAAAGTAAAAAAAGACGTCAAAATACAAAAAAAAGGTCCAAATAAAAGTCAAAAATCATTTTTTGACGTCTTTTTTTAAATTTTTTATTTTCTTTGTTGACAATTTTTCATTTTATTTTATTTCCTACAATCACTTATTTATTATAGTATTACATGATGACCCTAATCATCACAAAAATAACATTCATTAAAATGTAAATCACATTACCGTATATTCAAATTGGAACGAAACATTTCATCTTTATAATGTAAGATGAAATTAATCTCAGATTACGATCATTGCAAATTTTGCAGAAGAGAATTGACCATCACCACCAACTTCAAAATATGTAAAAGCCAATTGAAAAACTTTTCCGAAACACATTAACCTCTAAGTGAAATAACTTTAGAGACTTTTCGTCCAAACAGCATTAAGCATTCATCAGCACATTTCAACATCATTCGGCCGAATAAAATATACATTTCTAAACTGGCCGTAAATTCTTCCCGAGATGTCAACTTTTGTCTCACGTAATCAAGCTGAAATAAATGAAAGGTAGAAACCAAGAATACCAGGCCCACCGGCGTATCAAGAGTTGTTAATGATGTACACCGCAAAATTTTCGCTAGCCGATGAAAGAGAATTTTCTCTTCGCGTTTCATTGGCAATTAATGAAGAGCGAAAGAAAGCCTTAATTTGGGATTTGATTACACACTTTTATTAAACAACAACACCGTTTACTTTACTCGTTCTTAGATTAGAACTCGCCAGCGTCCATTATGAAGCTAAGAAAGGAAGTGAGACGGTATACACAATTTAAAACCTGTTGCAGAATACATTAGCTACGAAGCCAACGTTTAAAATGTAGCAATCTGATTTTAATCAGAAAGAATGCTTAAGCTACAGCTAGCTATCTACTGTAATGAAATGCCAGCGCGTACCCTTATGGCGCCATGGCAACGAGTGAAAACACCAGTTGCTAATGGATGAAGAGTAGTTTCATGTAAACAAACATGAGTATAAAAGAGGATTCCCAAGCAGAGAGCATCAAAATATTTCTGAAATTCGTTAATTCAAAACAATGAACTACATGATGGAAAATAAATAGCTCACTATACATATGGTTGTGTATGCTTCCATAACAACAAGAGCGAATGTTGTAAAGCAACATGAGTTGAAACAATGAATTGCGTAATTAAAAAAAAAAAAGATTTCTCTTTAGTAGTTCTGAATTGTGTAAAAAAAAAAAAGGTCTCCGATTTATGCAAAGGTAAAGTTCAATGCAATTCTCGCATTATTCGAAAATCGCATAATAGTAAAATTTTCTAGCCGAGCATCAGGACGATTTTTCTCGTTGCGTATTAGGAGAATTACATATAAAGAGCTCGCATTACGAGAACATTATATTTCTGCAACAACAAAACCTTGTGTCAAGGTTCTAAGTGATGTCACCAAAAGTGGTGACTTTGAAAAAAACAACTTGAAACACACGAGCAATTCTATTCTCCTTATGCGTGAAAAATCCTGCCTGGCATGCAATCTAATCATAAAAAAAAATGTAAAGGTTACACTTTTTTATAGCTACCTAAACGTTCAGTTATGGCATCACGCTATGGGCCTGGAGCAAAAAAATAATAAATAAAATAAATAAAAATAAAAAAACAAGAATGATATCTAACCAGGCGTTCTAAAGGCCAACCTACATGACCCCGAAGAATGAGAAAGTTTAAAAAAAAAGCAGAATTCAATTCAGTAACTTCTGTTAGTATTTTACACAAACGTGCAATAAAATTAAAATAATAATTCAACATAACTTCATATTTTGATTATTGCATTTTTAAAAAATTATTTCGTTATAAACCTAACTGCTACATGAATGGTAAAATGATAGTGAAAATCGCATAGCCCTAAGTGTCAGAATCAATTCTGTGACACTACATGACACTTGTAACTTTGCCATACAAATAAAAGACTTGAACTTTGTATCACGACATAAAAGGTTAAGGTTAATCACCAAATTGGTTTCTTCACTTAACTCAAGTTATAATTAGTCACTGAAATTTATTATCGCTTAACAATAGTAATAAATTAATGTCAACGTTGTTTTTTTTTAAACACTTTAACATTAAAAAACTACTGCTTGCGCGTGGAAATCTTATACTGTAGTACAATTAGCAATATATTTTTTTGTAGCCAGCATCACAATTGGCAGCTTAATTTATTCAGTAATTAATGAAATGATCCCGATGCACAGACAATCGTGACCCGACTTTATGGAAGCGACCACTTCACCCAAGTCATTCTTGGTTGAAAGATAAGCAGACTTGGCGCCAAGATATATTCATTTTTTACTCAAAATGTCATCTAATTTTCATTTACATTTATTATTATTCTCTAAAAAAAAAAGACTATGCTATGAAGAAAGGCTCGTGACTGGTTTTGAAAAAAAAAATATATACTGTATATATTTGCTGAAGGCAGGTGATGAACTCTTGTATTTTAAAAGTTAGCAGAACCAAACATCAAATAAGCTTAAAGCCCATTTTACACGTTCTGTGTAAAATCAGAATCGTTACAAAGTTCTGACGTCATGCACGCGTTTCAGTGCTTTTGTTGTTTGACAGAAAGCACGAAAACGCGCCCGAACGTGTGTATGACGTCAGAAAAACAGTTGGAATCGATCAAATTTGATCAAAAAAGTTTGACATGTAAAATGGGTTTAAGTGTAAAAATCTTAAGATCTCTTGACACACGTAATTTTTTGTGGCAAGTGAACAATTGACGGCGTCAACTTCTTGCTCAACCAATAAAAACTGCTTGGTAAGAAGCTGACATCAAATTTGTCCACAAATTGCTTGAGTTGCTACACCAAGCAAATTGCACGTGAAAAGACAATTGAGCAAAAACATACAAAACACGTTACTATTTCATTTTTGTACTACGATAAATTATTTATCCAAGTGTGTTACACAGCTCTAAAAGCCATTCATCATTATATATTTTTTACCAAGTACAACGAATCATAAATCGTAGGCGATACCATTCAGTCAGCTATAACCCTCAAAAGAAATCAAAAACCACTTTGTGAGAAAGTGGTACTGCGGGGTCAGAGTATAACATTTACCTTCTGGCCTGACCTATATACATAATAGAAAGTGTACCTAGATCCAAATCAGTTCCAGATGACTAGTTATCAAATGCTTCTTTTAGCTTTTTTATTTTAGTCTAACTCGGTCAACAACAATAACAAAAAATGGTTCAGTCTAAGTTTTATATATTACAAAAAAAATATGGATCTTAAATCTGCTCTAGGACTTGTAACAGAATCACTTGTTTGTCAAAATTGAAATTGTTTGAAATTTTACACTTTCCACGGTTACCAAACTGCATGAAATTGAGACATTGCAAAATTTCCAATTTGGAACTTTCCAACCGCTATACACGAAACCCAACAACAACAGAAAACAAGAGATTGGCAATGTCATGGTAACATTTCCAAAAATCGGAGGTTTTATATGACAAATGTCCAAATCAAAAAATTTTTCTTGAAAAAAAAAAGAAAATATTGAAAGACTTTTTTGCTCCAGCAGCTTTTGAAATTACAAACTCACCAATGGAAAAGTTCACAATTAGAATATATGGTAAAGCTCCATTTCAAGTCACACTTTCAATCAAGTTTCATCGATTCCAACTATTTTTCTAACGTCATACACACGGTCGGGTGCGTTTTCGTGCTTTGTTGGGTTTCGTTGTTTGACCAAAAGCACGAAAAAGCACCCGAACGTGTGCATGACGTCAGAAAAACAGTTGAGAACGATGGAATTTGATTGAAAAAGTTTGACGTGTATAACCCCCTTTACATGGCATGCAGCCCCTAGAAATCACCTTTCCAACATTCAGTTTGAATAACAAATCTGTTATAAAATCTGTTACTCAACAATTGGCACCCACTCCACTGCATTGTGGAAGTGATCCAGGCACGAGGCCTGCAGCGGAGGTGTTCGAAATACAACTGAATGCAATCATTGCCAATGCGTTTAATATTGAGAT
The DNA here is from genome assembly GCA_034695005.1 of Cryptops parisi. NCBI lineage: Eukaryota > Metazoa > Arthropoda > Chilopoda > Scolopendromorpha > Cryptopidae > Cryptops > Cryptops parisi. The sequence goes on from JAQIWH010000254.1 coordinate 19,705, forward strand.
CACACCGGTTTGTGCTTCTTTCTTAAATATCCAAAAGGATGGGCAGCATTTTTATTAATTCGTGAGCCACCATTGACGTGCTTGGATCATCAGCAGGAGCAGGTGGCACGTGCGCTCTCACTTGGAGTGGAAATGGAATTTCAGAACTAACCTCGGTTAGGCCATTAATTAGCAGATGCATGTCACGAGTTGGACCCAGGGCTATGTGGCTTCGGGACATGAACAACACACACGCCCAGAAGAGGTGCAAAAAGAAAGAAGATGCCAAAGACAGAGAGAATGGGAAGAAGAAGAAAAAGAAGAAGAAGAAATAAAAAACCAGAAGAGGAGAAAACCTTTACGAGACCCTGGAATGGAGAGTGGCCTGAGGCTCTGCCACCAAGCAACCTCCCAGTCACTAAACTGCAAAAAAAAATCGTATATATCTGAAATTAAAATGAGCATTGCAACTAAATGGTAGCTCCGACTGCCTTGTATTATTAGCATGAAATGCTTGTTCCGAATACACTGCAAGTCTGATGAAAGCTAAAATGAGCAAGTAAAAAAGTTGCTTCATCCGCCATGCATAGGTATGAGGAGGTGCCCGTTATGAAGCAAAACGGTCACAAATACGCTGTAGTTATGTGGCCAAACTGCTCATTAATTCACTACGTCGTTATAGCTTCTGTAAGCTTTGTACGTCAAAATGTAACCACTTGTGCAACTACCAACACTGACTGAAGAAAATACAATAACGGTAATACCAAAAAGTCCTCGAGTTACATGTATGCGTTTTGCTATTATGCAACGAGAGAAATCCTTACTGGCTGAGTGTAGTAATATGGGAGTTAACTTTTTTGGTTTACAGTAATAAAGCTAGAAATAAACCCCGTGGTTGGTATGGTAACCACGTGGAGTCTAAAAAATAAAACTCGATCTCGTTATTGTTATGGAAACGTACACAACTACATAGGTAGTGAGCTCTTCTCCATTACGAGTTCATTGTTGTAATTTAAATGTACACACTCGTATCGTTACGATGAACCCCATGAGTCACTAGGGTTCATCATGACAACGTGAGTGTAAATACAAAGCGTTCCCGAACAGATTGAATTACAAATTTCATTGTTTTTGTTTCCATCAAGTTGAAATTCTGTGTACTTGTTTTTAAAACAAATCCAATTATTTTTATATTTCTTGAGATCCAAGCATTACAACTCATAATTATGTTCATTGAAAACGAACAGTACCGTACTGAGTGCGAAACGTAGGTTTTCAAGCGATTCGACCGAACGGAAAACATGCCGAATTCATTGAAATATACCTTGTTATTAAGAGATTAATTGAAAATGAGTAGAACTCAGTGCCCACACCAGTTTTGCCAATGTAATGCTCGTGTTTCATAACACAACATCACAACATTTTAAAGTAATTTGACACTTGCCTACACAAGTTTTGAATTCTGAAGAGCTGTAGTCATCATCAAGTTCACTAGATTTAATTTCCTAACATTTTGCAACTCCAAACTCGATTAGTTTTGTCAATGATGAATTTAGCAAGTAATTTGAGAAACATGAAACCAATAGTTGGATCTTCATAACATTTCAACAATTTTCCGGATGTGAGAAAGAAAACAAAAGCCTACATCAACTTACACAATTTAAGTATACCCTGCCTTCAACCCTCCATTAGTGAGTGGAAAACCTAAAAGAATGTTCCCGTCGTGCCACGTGCTCCACGAACTGACGTCGAGCATTTGGCTCAAATGAAACATAATCACGATCAATCCTCACCCCTCCCACCTTTTCTGCACACTATACCTACAACACATACTTTTCATTTTCTCTTCTTTGCATCGTGCCACACAACGGATAAGAACAACTAGCGGCTATAAAAGGGGCGTGGAGATCGAAACTCCCCTTTCTCGTATCTCTTTCCGATTTGAAGTTCCGGTATCGTCCACCTGCGTCGTCGATGGAAGGTAATAATTTTCGGCTTCGAAATCGTGCTTCTCGTCGTGGGTGCGCTGTCATAGCTGATCGAAACGCCGACGGTGCCATAATTTAGCGCTTGGACCAGGGTCAGAGGTCCACCGGGTGAATGGCAAGCCAGAAAGAGAAAGAGAGAGAGAGAGAGAATCCATTCACTTTGAAGAATCCCCTCTTCCTAAGGTCAAGAGAAGAAGGGGGTTGTTTGCAACACACCATCAAAACGTCAGCAGTTTATTGTTATTAGCATATTCAATTCGTCTCAACCGTTTCCTTAGCCCTGTGGTTACGCCATCCGAGCCACGGTTGTTCGATTTCGACAAAATAGCCACCCCAACTCCCCTAACAACACGAGCAAAATGCACGCAACACCAATCCTTATCACCTTTAGGGTCGATTGGATTTTGAGAGTGGGCTTGCTTTATCGACCTTTGCTCGCTGACACGAACCGAAAAATGTTTTTTTTACTAACCACGTTGGCAGGGCATATCAACGAACGCGAGGCATTTGCGTGTCTAGCAAAATTGAGCCATAAGCGAAATGAAATTAATCAACTAATGTTAACGCCATTGCAATAAACTAATTTTTCTGTGCGCTCGAACTCAGCAAAACAAGTTCAAGACGGACAATTCCTCCCTACCCCCCCAAGTTCCAACTCGGAAACGATAGTACAAATGCAGTGTACAATAGTTTCTTTGCTAAAGTTCATGAACTAATAAAGTGTAAAATTTAATAATGTAAAATTTCACATAATAAAGTACTGTAGTTTTATCAGTTTTTCCTGATAAAAAAAATACATTTTCGGATAAGAACCATGTAACAAAACCGTTACATTCTGTTTCTTGTCTTTAAAGTTTTATGCAGTATGGTCTGTTACCAGCAACTAATCTAAAGTACAAGTAAACTTAACTTAAACTTTTCTAACGCCCTAGAGCCTAGAGTTGAAGTGGAACATAAGACAAGTTTATTCATGCTACAAAAATCAACCAATTTAATAAAGTTATTTCGTCCAAATAAATCAGCTAGTAATACTATATGAAAAAATAACTTGTACTATGATCACCGTCCTGCCACTGATCTTGAGGCCTTTGCGGTTTCATTTGCAGCTCCATACTTTCCTGGACAAGTTAACAAGACGCCCATGTAAGGTAGGTTGGTTGCGGTAACCTTTGACACCATTTATCATTCTTGACATGCATTATTATTTTTTTTTCTTCAGACCTTTGCATCTTGTATTTCCTTTCGATGCCATTTTACTTTTCCTTAACTGAAACAGTTTCTGTCACATACAAAACTATGTCACAATCTGGAACAAATTATTCACAGTAGATACTAACTGGCATCATGACTGTGGTTTAAAATAAATCATAAATAAAACAAAACAAAACTTTTTCAATCCTAAACAAGTTGAACGTTACGATGACTAACCACTTTTATGGCGTTTGCAATTGGTTTGAAAGCAAACAAGTCAACTGTCCATAAATCTTACTGGTTTCAAAGTAAATGTTCGTGTGAATGAATCCTCTAACTACTACGATGTTTACAAAACATAAAATCAATTCTGACCGAATGTTTCAACCTGATAAATTATATTGTAGAATTTGCGTTGACGGACCCTGTGTTTGCGACTTGTGGTCTCAAAATTTTTGTTGAAATGTTTTAGTCGCTAATGAGCTTCTTTAACCTGAAATTGATTATTTCCACCAATATCATTATGCAATAATACGAGCAGATGTAAGAATTCCCAGCTCACTTACAAACTCACAAGTGAAAGAGTATAACAATAAAAGGCAAGTGTCTGTCTCTCCCTCTGTCCGTGGTAAGAATCTTTCCATTGACAAATAAAAACATACTTAGCACACAAGGACTACGTTCACTTTGGACGCTTTTTTCTCTTTTTTGCTGAAAACGCTCATAAACGTCCAAACATAGTCGATAATATAGGTTCTATGTAAATTAAAGAGACTTGTCGACTATCTTAGGACGTTTATGAGCGTTTTTAGCGAAAAAGCGTCCAAAGTGAACTTAGTCAAGACAAACCATAACAATACGAGTGTAAACAAAGAAAACAATATATTCTCACGTGTTACAGCACGGGTGATTGTAGAATGCCAACAAAACAAGAAAGAACTCAAAATTAGAGACTTTGCAACAGAGACCTGAACTAATGCAAAATTCAGATGCATAAAGTGGATGTTGAATTTTTTGTTTCAGCCCCCCCCCAGAGGGGATTGGTTTAAAGAAAGGGGGATGAAAATTAAATGTAATGTCGTTCGAACGTTGATGGTGAAAGATTACTCTTGAAGGTAGTGAAAATAGGCCGTCATTGGGCTCGTTAAAGGGCTCGTAAAGCGCCACAATCTTTTTACACATGTCGTGCCAACAAGATTCTCATTACTCCATCATTTTCGTGAAAACTTTAAACATTCGCATGACATGCAAAAAGAAATATATACAGTATATATAAAAAAACCAATCCCATGAAGGCAAAAAAAAATAAAAATTTCGATCAAAACTAGCACACAAAAAAAAATGTCTGCATATCATCATGAATGATAAAAGTAAAATGGCAATCTAAAGCCAGTCAATAAATAAAGAGAACGTTTGCCAGGGGGAGGGCGTGTAGAAGGGCAGAGCATGTGGCACGCGCACCACCTATGGTAAAAATGGAGGGGTTGCAAACACCCATTACTTTCCCCCTGTCGGTTGCCACCCCACCCATCTTCATTATCGACTACACTCAGGTACAGATAGGTGAACGAGCTTGGTTCAACCATTCATTTTAATCACCTACACCAGCAAGAGAACACCCAGGGTACCTTTCATACTTACGGTTGTGAACGAGAGCTATACCACATTATTAAGATATTTTTAAGATCACTAATAAGTAATTTTTTTTCGTTGTATAATAACATTTGTCTCCAAAGTTATAATGTGCAAGAATCTCTCATTCTAATACCTAACGTGTAACTGTCGCTATTAATGTTAGTGATCCTACACGACACACAATATCAGCCTATGCACAAAATATCGGGTAATCTTTGTCACAAGAAGAAACCAGACGCAATGGATGCAACCCGTATTTTGTGTTAGATTAGATGTGAGGATAAGTTGATTTTCTCAAAAATAATTTAAAATATTGAAACACAGGAGGTTCTCGATATATATGACAAGAGTTACGCTACTATGTAACCAGGGCCGGATTTAGATGTGGTGAGGCCCTAAGCTATGTTAAATTGTGAGGCCCCTATTTTAGATTCAAGACTTTTATTTGATATTTTTTAATCAATTTTTGAGAAACCTTTAAAACTGAGGCCCCTCCAGACTGTGAGGCCCTAGGCTGTAGCTTATTTAGCTTATAGTGTAAATCCGGCCCTGTATGTAACTACTTTATAGACCTACCAAATATATAAATAATAATATTTTTAAACACTTGAAGGTTTGACTGAAACTGATTTTCAGTCAAATGCATTTTTTATTTATGCTACAGTGAAAACCCCGATTCGGAGAAAATCCGAACTCACTAGTCAAAATACGATTGATCTTAACCACGAAAATTAAATTAGGTGAATCGATGATCTAATGCGGCCGAAGGCCGCCAAACGCTATAACTGAATGATCTAAAAAACGGTCTAGTGTCAAATCTAGTTTTACCGTGTTTCAATAACTGGTTCTGGCTGTAACATGGTGTATATATAATAATCGATTTTGTTAAAGCAAGGATGAAACAATCCTTGCTCCAACTCCAACATGAGATTCGTCCAAGGATCGTTCATTTATGTTGAAACCAAAGTGCTAAAATGTTATATCTCCCCCTGTATTACCCCCAGCTTGGGGTGGAGTATGCAAAATAAATTTTTTTTAATTTTTTTGAATTTGATTCATACAATAATATAAATATTATGAATCAAATTGTCTTTGTTCGAGGTGATTTCACTCACTTTGTAAGGGTTTCGAGCGACGAGGTGTAGATTGTTCCGCCAACATCAATGTGTACAGGCGCCGTGTAGCGGGATGCTGCGGCAACGCAGGGGATGCCCGAAATTTTGTGATTAAATCCTTCTGCTGGCGATGTTACCATGGACATTGCTGGTTAAAATCAAACTGCAAAAAACAAAACAAAAATAAACAAAAATAATCATCAGAACGAATAAAATTGTACGTTTTGTATTGTAACTACGTATTTTGTAATTTTGATTTTTTTTGGTATTTGTAATTTTTGTGTCTGTTCTTGTCCATTAGTTCCCTTTGAACACAATTAAACTTACAATTAACCTCCTAAAAAAACATTACAAATCATCAACAGTTAAAGAAAAAAACTTCCCAATTTTTAACAGACTCTTATGTGAAAAAAACAAAACAAAATCCAACTACAAAGTTGAAGTTCTTTATAAAGTGTCAAGTCGAGTCTTGCTCAGTTTATTGCCCATTGTCTTTTTATTGCTAGTAGTTGTCCCACTGACAAGTTCCCTAAGAGATGCTCGGTGGAATTATCAAGATGCAACATCAAACACACCTATAAAGTTGTCTCCATTCCTTTCCAATATCAAGAATCTAATCTTAACAGCCTCACCACCCCATTCGTTTTTTCCAACAACCATTTCCACCCCTATCAACATACCACAGCTTACTAATAGGAAACCATTTTCATTTCATTTTTCTGTCACGGTCGTCGTCTTAATCCATAAATAACAATTCCACTCGTAAAGCGAAGATGAAAAGAACTACATTAATAATTTAATATGATAAACGGGCTTTGAAAACAAAATACATATTCGTGATATTTTGTTTTCACAATTTACTTTTCATAGTTCGTTATGGTTTATCGTATACGATATTTAAAATAAAACAAAAAATAATACTGAAACAAGTACGTCAAGATGCTTTTCAAGCATACTGTCGTATACAGATATACTGTATATGACATTATACAGTGTACACACAAATTCTAAGAATCTATTTTTCGATTTATGCGAATTAAAAAAAAATTATGCAATCCTTCAGTAGTTCGAGATTCAATTTATGCGTGTTTTGAGTAATTTCAGTTTTGATTTCTGCAAGTTTCGATTTATTTTATTGATATATGCGATTTTTGTTTTTTACATTAGACTTATGTGGTTCTCGTTTTAAGTGTTTCTTTTGGTACATTGAACTATACAGTATATTCTCATAAACGACTGTAGATGGCAGTCCAGATCACTCACTCACAAACTCACAAAAAACTCACTCACAAGTGAAGCTATTATTAAAGAGTACATAAATAAATATTTGCATGAATACGTTCATAGCAACAAAAGTTGGTAAATCGGACGTTTGTAAACAGAGATTTTGCAAAAATACAAATTTCCTACAAAATATATCTTCAACCTAGTGAGTATTCAAAACAAAATATTTCAATGTTTCTATTAAATTGAAACCACGAATTACGTAACCATGCAACTTTTAAGGTCTTCGAGTCAAACAGTGCTGAAAAATGTTGAATGAAATTTCGCTTCAACGAGCAGCAACAGGTCTTGCTCCATTCATTTGCTACAGGGACATCCTTTACTACCACCACCACTACTACTACTACTACTACTACTACAAAATCTTTTCTCGACCAATGACGTCAAGTCGAAGTCAACTTAGAGGACAACCAAGGATCATGGCCATTGCAGTCATAACTTGTACTGCTAGACATTTATATACCATTTCAATTTCAACAAATGCGCAGTTTTATAATCCACTGAGAAACCACGTGATTTACTAATATGAACATTTTAGTTCACATTTGTTATTAATAGTTGGACTTCATAGTACTGTACATATAGTATAAATTTATGAGAAAATTATTTCAGAAATCTTAATCCCCAATAAAACTCTTCAGAAATAAAAAATGTGTATATGAAGTAACATTATCATAAAATAAATAATATTAAACACCACGAAGTTATACTGAAACAACAAAAAAACAATGTGAAAAGTGATTCACAAAATTACAAATGAAATTCATTTCACACACAATGATATTTCTCGTCACGACATTTTCATTTTCCAGTAAACATCTCAAATAGAGTAGAATCTCATTTAACTAGCTAAATATAAAACTACACACCATAAAATTAATTCATTTCGTAATTGTTAGTAATCTAATTTAATAGTTAGCTATAGCGTAAATGCAACAAGTATTGATTTCATGGAGGGTAATCAAGATGCATCAACTAAGGTTCAACTTCAATGTTTACAGACGAATCCTTTCTAGTTCCAGTAGTCAACAAAGCATAATGGATTTATTGTACATGAATAAGTGTAAACTACTTTCAATCTGCAAACTATGTGTTACGTCGATTAGCCGATGTGCAAAATCCACAACCAAAACTTCCCTTCAGGGAATGATAGAAGAAAAATCAAATATCAAAAAGTTTATATATAGAATTTTCGAACGGGATATTATTACTTGAAGTTGAAAGAAAGCTTATAGCGTAGAAAAAAAAAAGTTCTGACTTGTTGACATTTAAAGTTCTGCAAAAACTGAAATGCACACAATGCTGATTAAAACAAAATTAAAACTGTTGATACTGTTGCATTCTTTATGATACGTAATAATAGTCACATTCAGCAAATAATACAGCTCAATGTATATTTGCATTTCACCACCAAACTAAAAGATTCAATAATTAATTTAGCGTTGTATATCTTGCAAGCAAATAAGATCACTATATTGAATTAAAAACACAACAAAATTGCTAACTCCAATATAAACTAGAACTGAACCCCCATGATTTGTACGGTAACCATGTGGAGTCTAAAACTGAACCCCGCGTTCACACTCATGTTGCTCTGCAACAATCGTTCTTGTTTTGACCTTTGTTGGTATGGAAACGTACACGACCGTATAGTGAGCTATTCTGTATCACGCAGATCATTGTTGTAAATTGAATATCCAGAAACATTTTAATGCACTTTGGATTTGGGAGCCTCCTTTATACCTCCATCCACGTTGTTATGGTGATCAATGTGAGGGTAAAAGCGTTCCACAGATCTAGTTAACTATGTGTGTCTTCATATACAGTACTTGCAGAATCACTTGCAGAATCACTTATAAAAGGCCTAGCAACGCATACAAAGATCACTCTGTAGGTGAACCCCGCTAAAAATAAACAACAAACCCAAAAGTCAAAAATGGAAGAAAAAATAATAATAGGAAACCAGGCAATAAATCGCCAACCAAAACTGCAGCCTATCCGATTCGAAAGCGATCTTGTGAATAATTCAGCACACCAACTACTGCTAGAGGGGCCGAAAGGATTCCTCACCAGCAGACATGATAATTGCTCATATGAATACAATAGTCGTATTCCTTTATTTTTTTTCGCCAAAAAATCTCTTCTTCCTCCAGGTTTCTATATAATGTATTTACTGCTCTCCAACACCCCGCCCTTCGAATGTCCAACAGGTTGTTGTGGTTCGAAAGTTGTTGCTTGCTGCTGCTGCTGGTGTGCAACTGCTCGTTCCTGATCGGGGAAACGTTCCGTGAAATATTGGTTGTAATCATGCGTGGAAAACAAATGGTTCTTTCCGAATGCCAAGAGTGCGTATTAAAGCGAATGTTACGATCTCTCACGTTCACGTTCTGTTACTTTGAATTAGTCGCTTGGAACAAAAAAATCGTTGAAAGCCCCAGTAGACATACATACCCATAGGTGTAGCGTATCATCTGAAGGTCTAATCTGATAAGGAAATGCTACACGAATAAACGAGGTATATTCAAAATGCTATCTAATATCACGATACCAAATATGGAAAACACCTTGAAATTGAAATTTGGGTGATTTAGAGTGAAAGCCAAAACAAGAGAATGGTGAAGATCCCCTCGTCTTATTCTGAGTATGAGTTCGGTATATGCAATTTTGCAAGTACTGTACTGTAATTTGTGACCAGATACTCGTTTAGGCAAGACAATTTCAGTATCAACCAATTAGTAGGCAATTAAGATAATTTAATTACTAATTGCATTCGTGTTACTATGGTAACATAATAAAAGGTATCGTTTACACTCACGTTCTTATGCTATCCCCTATGGATTTCAAACAATTCATATTGAAAAGTTCTGCCAGATAATCGTAGAAACAAGAAAATTTCGCTATTAAGTGACTAGTTATCAACCCATGCTGTAGCATGGGAAGATGAATTTTAATGAAGATAATTTATTATTGCTTACATTCGCGTTATTATGACAACATAATTGAAGATATTATTTAGACTCACGTTGTTATCCTGCCAGATACTCGTCATAAGCAAGCAGATTTTGCTATGAAAGTGACTAGTAGACAACCCGTGCTGTAGCACGGTAAGATCAATTTAGCTAAGTCTATTACATTCGTGTGGTGACAATTGAAGATATTGTTTACATTCACGTTAATGTATATCCTCGTGGATTTTAAGCTATTTGTATTAATGAGAGAAAACCTGCCAGATACTCGTTATAGGCAACAAAACTTTGCTATTATTCGATTCTACCATTTGTGTAACATTGCTTCTATTAGTACAAAAACAGTAAGTTGAAATTTCTATTAGTATTGAAATGGCGGTAATTTCAAAATTTTCATCAACGATGAATGACCAAACGCAAAAGAAAAACTGAAGATCAAACTGTTCAAATGATCAAACACAGATATTCAAAAACGCCATCTGCTAACACACGGTATTTTCAACCACCAATTAAAACAAAAATAAATTACGCCAACACAGGCAATCAGACCCTGCTACATAACAACCTTCACATTTTTTTATTACCATCAAAATTATTTGTCTCGATAATGAGTTGCCGAGTCAATTTAATGACACATACTTCACTACATGTCCAAAGGGGAAAATATATATACACGGAGTTCCACATTTATCACAGTTGGCCGGATATTACTTTCTTTAGAGTTTCATCGACAGCCCGCGGATATAAACTTGCGATTCGGTCGACGACAAGCCCCTTGCAAAACTCTTTCGCTACACCCAACTCAATTGTCGTTTTCGGAATTCTATAATTTGAATTTTCATGTTTTGCTTTTTTATTCAATAAGTGCTTCCCATGCAAGGAAAGAGAAAAAAACATTGCCGGTATTTCGAGCATCTTTCTCCGCACCAATCACGATCTGGCCCTCTAGGTTAATTCTTCCCAACCATTGTTTATCTGATCAGATGCGCAAAATCTTACCAAACAAAAATATTCTCCATTTTTCATATGCAATTGGATTACACCCGACTGGCCAATAAGGCGATTTCATTGGCTCACCAACTTTTCTCATGCAACTTTTGACAGTTTCTTCTGGAGAGACATCGATAACAACAAAAACAAACAATTACACACACAAAAAAAAATAAAGCACCATAAATCAATGGGAGATTCAGTAAAACACATCGCAACAACCTTGTTTATATAGGCAAATATGGCTACTAGCATTCTTCTTTAGCCAACAACAGACACACACACAAGCGGCTTGTGTAGGTCGAAGACTACCCTGAAGGTGTGTGTGGTGGCGAAGAGTGAATATAGCATCCAGTATTGGAGTTGAGAGTTTCAATGCAATTTTTTAATGATTCCTTCAGGGCTCAAGTTGGAAAAGAACGTGGGCCTTCTTGCAATGAGCTGGAAGCCAAGTTTCAAAAAACGAGAACCCCCTCTTCTTGTAATATGTAACAACTTTACCTTCTTCACAGGCAAATGTTATCACAAAGCTGATTAATGCATAACTTTAATTAAAAAAATGTTTAAACCCAAGATTGTTGTTTATCGTTGATATCTTTGTATTCACCCAACTTTCTCAAAGAAGAACCCCCTACCCCTACACCACTTTTCAGTTCTGTATCTTTGCAGACAAACTTATTTCACTGTACTATTTTTAAAACAAATAAATATTATAAAACCACATGTTGTGTCTTGCATTGTTAACTGTTACATCCATGTACTGTATGACCTTTCTCACACCACAAGAAACAGTTTTGTCAACTGCTTATGAGCGTGGCATTAAATCGATTTACGGAATACACAATGTACACTGCCATAAACTTTTCTTGACGCAAGAGGTCAAGACAAGAAGAAGAAGAAGAAAATAAAACCGATAACTGCCTCCTCCCCCACAACTTTTGTTTTCCATCAGTCGATAAAGCGTGCAGCATCAGCAACAGCAGCAGCATCCCTTTAGGCAAAAGCGAGGAGAAAAATTTTTCTATCTGCACAGCAACAGTGAACTTGGCTCAAAGCGATATGGCACTGCAGCAAGACATTGGTGGAATAGAAATACCCTGGGGCTAAAAAGAGGAGAAGAAAAAAAAAGAAAGAAGATGACCCCCTCCCATTCTTTTGCCAGTTCTACCGCCCCCACAAGCCGATGGTGGATCCTACCACATAAAGAAGTGCCCCTGAGGGGCTGGGGGGCACCGGTGGCACGCCAAGTGGCCCAGATGCGCAGATCAACGACACCCACACCCCTGACACATGGACGACCCTCAACTTCCTGTCGAGCAGGATGAGTCACAACGACCTTTTGATCCCCAGTTCGATGTGGGGGCGGTAGGTCGACCAATAGCCAAAATAGGTTGACGACATAACACTATCCATCCAAAAAATAAGGTGGGGTGATGGGAAAAGAAGTAGGAGAAAAAAGTTATCGAGATAGCGATAGTGTTTGAAAGATGGGCTTATTTCACAAAATGTTTGTCGGTGATGAATGTGTCCCCCTTCTTTTGTTGGTGCAAAAGGAAATTGTCAGGGAGGGGTTCTTTTATGTATTTTTCTCCACAAAGATTGGGTATTAAGTTTTGTGGTATTGAACTGTTCTGTTTTCCCGAAGGGACCAAAAGTGTTTGGAGAAAAACAAAAACTGGTGTGAATCATACTTGTTTTGTACATGTAACAAGAACTTTTAAAAATGAATAAATTTTATACATAGTTTTGCTTTATGCGAGCTTTGTGTTATTCGATATTCGATTTCTGCAAGTTTCGATTTATACGAATTTGAATTTATGCAAATTTAGATTAACGTGATCTTCGAGTAACGCGATTATTCGATTTAGGCGATATTCGAGAAATTCCATTTTCCATTTCTGCAACTTTCGATTCAATTTGTGCGATTTTTGTTACACTGGACTTTTGCGGTTTTCACTTTGTGCGATTTTTGGTTCATTGGACTATACAGTGTAATGAGTATATTATCATAAACAACTGATGGCAGCAACAAGTTCAATCGCCAGCTCGCTCACAAACTCACTCACTAAGTGAAGCTAATATAGAGTATAATAAAAACGAAACAAAAGATAGGTTTATTGCTGAGAACTATTGTCTACTACCATCAACAAAATACTCTTATTACCCACTAGCCTTGTTAGAAAGATGATATAACAAAATGCTGTAGATATCTTCCTTTATTTTGGTGACCATCTTCCAATAAATAACCATCTGTCAATAAATTGGTCAACCCTCAGTATTGGTCATAATGTCAAAAATAGCTTTTGGTCATTGTGTTTTTTTGCCACCAATTGAATAACCAAGAGTTGTGGTTAAGACATTGACCTACTTTTAAACATAATGTGTATTCTTTCCACACGTACATATATCTACTGAAACGTACTTGTACAAATACAATAATAAATCTTATGCGAGATAGCAAAACAAACTATGTTATTTGCCATTCTAGACAAGTAGTTCTTACACCATTATTGCAAGAATCACTTTATTAAGGTAATATAAAGAAATACAAAATTCACCCTCTTATGAAAATAACAACACTGATAACAGAAAACTTAGAGGAACATAAACGTAGTAATAAAAATAAAAAAGCAAGTCATTACAAGGGACAAGTATTTCCAATACCTTCAGGGTTTGTGCCAAAATGGTTGCTTCAGAGATGTATTAGGAAAAATAAAATAAAAACAAACAAACTTGTGACACATATATGAATAATAGTGTCAATAATAAAAGGTAATTTGTTTTTATAAATAGGAACCACAATAATTTTATATAGAAAACCGCGCCAATCACCTCAAAAAATGTCAGGCATTTCATAAAAGTGTAATTCGTTCAGAAAAGTTAAATATCAAGTGAAATTTGAATTGAAGAGCCTGGTGTAAAAGGGTAATATTTTTACAATTTCGAGCAAAACGAGTTAAAGATCTGAACTTGCCTTGCTGTCTGTATGGGCTACTTTAGACTTCTTGCACTAATATCTTTGCACAAATTGTTGTTTTGCTCAAAATCATGCGACAGAAATGTTAAATTGCACCTAACACATTCGAAAATGGTTCTAGCTCATTTTTGATAAAAGTGTTACTTAGCACCCTTTTACACTAGGTCCTCCAACTGACCTTAGTTTGAGTGTGTTATAGCGTAAACTACATTAACCCTGTTTACAAATATCTTACAGAATCCTCCTTTTCAAAAAAGATCACGAATTACAACCAACCAATCACATTGCCCTATTACCTAATGATTCAAAAATCATTACATGGTGAGAGCTTCTTTAACAGCCATTCTTACTGTGTAAGTGATTCTTACACCATTCTTGCAAGAATCACTTTATTAAAGCTTGTCCCTTGTAGTTTAAGGTAATATAAGGTAACACAAAACTCGCCCTCTAATAAAAAAAAACAACAGCACTGATAACAGAAGCCTAGAGGAAAATGAAGACCACTCAGGTAATAAAAATAAAAACAAAAAAACAGCAGCAGGTCATTACAAGGGGGATAAATTTAAACTGACTTCCTTACTGAAAATACTCATTTGAAGTACCGACCATACTGCAAAAAAAAATTATTTTAACAAATAGTTAATTTCTGATGATGGTTAATAGAGGCTTACAATCGCCCACATATCTAGTAAGAAGTGATGCAAAAAACAATTGATCTCACAAAAGCGTTTGACTCTGTTCGGTGTAACACAAGCATCCAAAATTCTGCACAATAATTGATATGAGCAAAAGTTTGTAAGTTATTACTTATACTATCTATTTAAAACAACTCGACTATGCACTAACCAATACCAGAAATGTTGAAGCGATTATGTACCACATGGAATATAATGCACGCAAAACAAAATGACATCGTGTGATGATGACAGTCCAAAAACAAAGCCCTAGTTTTACAGTAGTAAATAGGGAAAACGGAATTTTAAAAAAAAATACTTTAATGAAAATTTGGCTTCAAAATAGATATTATGGAAAAAGAGGCAAGCAGCTGAAATCGATCTGTGAAAAATGTGGGCTTGGTAAAAAAAAAACAACTTGAAGCAGCAGCAGCAACAGTAGCAGCCATTTTTGTCACTGCAAACCATTGATCAAAAAGCCAGGGGCATCACCTCCAGCTATACAGGGAGCTTGAAAATTCTGATCATAGATGAAAAAAGTTCAACGTCCTTTCTTAGTTTTATACACAATTTTGCTCGATAAAATTAAATTTCAACATTCAAGCGATTCTCGTTATGGTATACTGAATACGCCAACATGTATATTTTATACAGTTTCTTCACCAACTTGGAAAACTTACAAAAGGAGTCCTGCTCAAAGATATTATTCGAATCGAATCCTGCTAAAATACTACAGTATATACATTCTGAACTTCTTTGGAGTTATGTTTACAATGTTTACCGTGTATCAAACACACTATTGTAGACCATACCACTTATCTAACAAACTTTATGGGTATTTTGACTTCACTTCTAATAGTTCATTAATACCTCCAAACTTTAAGCGAAATCAAATGTGGTAAGAAAATGACTACAGTACTATACTGTATAGGATGACATGACATCGAAAATCCAATTACATTGTAATATCTCGATTATGGAAGCTTAAACACTCTTACGCAAACGCATAGTATATCGGTGACGTAACGTTCAGGTCGAGCATCAAGGGGCGAACCCTGTAATAGCTATGACACTGTAACAGGACTTTTGTTGCCACCCTGTATATAATGCAATAATAGTATTGGATTAACTCTTGAATGATTTAAATGGAGGGAAAAAACACATTTTACAACAAGTACATTAAAAACTAAGCATACTCTTTATATACTGTAATATACAGATATACTGTCTTTACACACATAACGCAGAGAATCCATTTTTGATTTGAGCAATTTTAAATTTATGCGAATTAAAGTTCTTTGAGTAATTCGATATTTAATTTATGCAAGTTTTGAGTAGTTCCATTTTTCGATTTTATTTATTTACATATAAGCGATTTTTTTATTATTCACATTAGAGTTATGCGTTTTTTTATTTATACGAAGGACTTATGCGGTTCTCGTTTATATGAGAACCATCTATAGTCTCGTAAACGACTGTAGATGGCAGTATACGTTCAATTTCCAGCTCGCTAATTCACAAACTCACTCACAAAAAAAAAAGAGCACAAAAATCTTCTTTCATCGATTTCTTTGCAGATTCTTGAAAAAGTACATATAAAACTGAAATTCCTCTGCTTTCTTAGCCATCATCACGCTGAAAAGCGAGTTAAAAAAGAAACGAAGAACCTATTTAATGAGGATGTATGGATCATGTTGCCTGCAGTGATTGCTACAATCTCTTTGTTTCTAACCTACAACAAAAGCTTCTGGGTTTTCTTTAGATGGGATCTGCGCATATAAAACTAAAACCTGACTTTTCTGTACCCACCACGGTTTTTTTTTGTCCCTTATTCATTCTTGTGCTACAATCACGTCGTGTATGTTGTGTATGTTTGTGTGTGTGTGTGTGTGTGTGTGTGTATGCGCTCAGCAAGCCTTTAATTGGGGGCTCGTGACTGCCACACGTTCCCCACCAGCATTTCATGCACCATTATCAGTATTAAAAGTCAAAGCAACAAAGAAACAAACCTCGCATCTAATCTGGTAGCGGAAGTTTTGTGCACGCAAGAGCACAACGGAGACCTTCAGGGGTACAGGGAAAAAAAAGCACATCTTCACTCTTGGGTTTAAGAAAATGAAGCAAATGGAAGAAGAAGAAAAAATTGAAAGCTACCAAATAAAGTAGTAGGCAAAAAAAATGATAAAGAGAAAAATAAAGAAGTCATTACAGATCCGCCTTTCTAATCAATCTTTATCCAAAGTGATGTTTATAAAAAGAGTACTGTATAAAAAAAAAACACAACCAACAAACTACTGGAGTAGTTGCTTGAACTGGAAACTATTCATTACGAGTGTCATTCTGATTACCCACGTCATAAGCTGCTTCCTAGATCATAACAAGCGTAATTAAAACCTACCAAAACATTAATGTCAAATCATCGGTTGTTGTTTTTATTTTATTTTTTGTGTGTCATGAGTTGTTAGCATAATATTGTCGTCAAGTTTTTTTTTACACTGATTTTGTATGTTGCGAAATTCTGCAAGAAACGGGAAAAAAAAATATAATAATCCTAGTAAACAAAATCATGCGATGTTGTTATATAGCAGATGCATTATTTTACTGGATAATAAAAGATGAAAACAATTAAAAAGTTGTCAACTTCTCCTGATACAATACTTTAGAGATCTGAAAAGACCTTGTATTCGAAATGTCCTCTTGCACAAGACAAGATCCTTGCAAAATATAATAAAATATCTTTACTTTGAGTCTCCAAAAAAAAAAAAAAAATCCACGATTTATGCAATTATCTTATATGCGATTTCACTAACATAGTAAAAGGAAAATGCTTATAAATCCACATGTTCGTTATATGCGAAAAAAATTGAACAATTATACAATTTTATGTCACGATTTCTAAGAGGTAATGAATTTACTGAAGTGGTTTATGCCAATCCATGAGAATTTCAACACATGATATTCGGTTTATTCGAGGTTTTCGCGGAAGATGACGCTTGCATTAATCAACGATGTATGCAGCATGATGTACCATGAGATATAATTACTCAAATATAATAAGAAACATTTTACCTACCACTGTATTTTAACATTTGGCTTATCGATAGTTGTTTACTGCAAATATTGATAAACCAAAATGACAATTTAATTGAAAATAATTTAGTTATGTATCATCATTGATATTAGACACAGATTATTAAGCAAACGTGTCTTGTCAAATTATATGAGTGCTAAAACTGATCTTTGCTACAATCAATTTCTTTGATATAAAAAAAATTAAAAGTATAATTGTTCATTACGCAGTTAACAGAAGTACTAAGTATTAAGATTGGTGAAGTACTAACCATAATCTGTACTAAATAACCATAGTCACCAACACATGTACCGTACCAACTATAGTACCGACCATAGTCAAAATTGGTTATTCTGCTACATAACATATGACTCAAATTTGGACATTTTTACTGAGTAATTCTTGTTATACAGTATTTTGCTATTAATTAAGACTGCGTCACATATGCTTTGTTTTTTTAACCACTGAAGTGTATTGAGTATTTCCAATGAAATAAGTTTCGACAATTATCTGGCGAAATCAAATTTGTTTGAAAATTCCGAACAAATAAATCCCGCAATTGAACTTACAATTGAAGGGCTTGGTATGTGAAAAGGTTTTTGATGACATTTTTGTCAAAAATAAGTTGAAAACATTTTCAAATGTGTTAGGTGTAATTCTACCTCCCCAACGTATAATCTTGAGCAAAAACAACAATATGTACAAAGATATTAGTTCAAGAAGCGGTCCATAGACAGCAAGACAAGTTCAGGATCTTTTAACGCGTTTTGCTTGAAATTTACCCTACCTGAAACCAATTCATGCATAAAAGGATACCGTACTCAAACCAATAAAAAATAAAATGACATAAGTGAATAGTCGCAAATCAATGGCCTACGTATCGTATCATATGTAACACCAACCAAACAAGCAGAAGATTGTTTAAAACTTGAAAAACAGTGAAAATGTCCCCTACCTACGGCAAACACCCATTTTGACCACATGGTTTCCCTCACGAGTTCACCATCTTTACTTTCCAAAGAACCAATGTTGTTTGTTTGCTTCCATCATCAGCCTCCCTTCCTGTAGCTTGGACTGTCCGAAACCAATAACCACGCAACAGCCATGAAACCGTTGACGCTGTTCCGCTAGCCGTGGCACGTGGCAAAACACGCGCGATCAATCATCGCGATTGGTGGAATGATTCTCTCGCATGCAAATCAGAAACACCTTTACCATATGACAATCAACGTGGTCACATGTCCCTAGAATCTGTGGGAATTTCTGTCAACGTTGAGCTGTTTAATCCTCAAAATGCAAAACCGCTGAAATTTGGAACATGTGCACAGAATGTTGACAATAAAATTTTCATGGTGACATTCTACCGAGACTGCATTTGCATTTCATCCCTACCACAGCAACTGTCATCAAGTCCGAGCCACTACTACATAAGCTGGCATTTCACATAAACAAGGCTAAGAAAAAACAACGACAAAACCCATCACCAGCCACGCTGGTGACAACCGACCAGCTTACGTACAAGGTTACATAAAAATTAACTTCCTAGTACCAAGGTCATCTTTTTTCTCTGTACAGAAAACATGCTTGCTCAAGACCTGCAGATCAATCAACACCATGTGTTATCTCAAAATCTGCTCCAGAAACTGAACAAAAACCAAACTGCACAGATATCCATCCTCTGGCAGTTCAAGAAAAAAAAGTGGCATAACTTTTAAGAACACCCTCGCCGATTACACCAACAGTCTAAACATACAATCAACAAACTTCTGCTATGAAAAATAAATACAAAAACTCATTTCTTATTCTGGACATTGTGCCATCATCATCAGTGGCCCTGAAACGTTTAGTGGCACAGTTCCAAACCCACAAAGCAACCCAAATCTGAAATTCTACAAAAATCAAGTTTTCCAGTGTCGCAATAAACCAACCCAATGAAAATGAGGACACCACAGTGGTGAAAGTCCGAAAAGACCCGTTTCAATCTAAACCCAACGACACTGCTCTCAGTGCGAAAAGCACGTTTACAAGCTATTTGCTCCAAAACATTGCGAATAGCTTGTTTTGAAGAGTTTTGTTGAAAACGTGCTGGGGCTGTCTCAGTGCGAAAAGCACGTTTACAAAAGCTAATTTTTCCAACAGAAACAAAACAAAAAAACTGTTTACGTGCATACCTTGATCTTGTTGTTGCACAAACACTGTCAAAATAACCGAGATTGTCCTGTGGATCGGTTGTTTGGTAGAGCTCCTTCGGCTTTTACTTTTCCCAGCACGCGCGGGGGACTGCTCGCTAGAGCCGTGCCATCCCACACGGCGGCGGCGAAGGGACTGAAAGCTACCACCACCAGCAGCACATCCTTCAGGCACTTTTCTCAGCTGCATTGGCCAGACGCCCCACTGCCCCGAAGGCTAGGAGCAAGCTGGATCCAGGCAAACCATTAAGTTAATCACGACCCGGGGCAATGCAGCTCGAACCAATACCGCCCGCGCCTTCGGGGCTTTTTCCAATGCAGACGAACGACAGCATAGAGCAGAGCTAACCCTAGTGCTGGCAACAAAATACTGCCTCCAGCCAAGTCTTGACTGAAAGTTGTGTATGAAGGACTAGCATAGCAATAGCACTGTTTGAAATGTTCAACAAAAACAGGAGTGAAAGGAAATGATCACCATAATAATAATAGAACTTTTTTTGTGTGTGTTTGTTTGGATCTGCACTGGTGCTAATATACTAGAAGAACTCGCTGTTTTGTAAAAGAAATGCTCCTACCTAACTTGTTTTCCATTCATCACCTTTGAAGTATATACCTATCTGCCCTGCACTGATTCTCCTACAGCATAAATACAGTGAAACTTCTCTAAAGGACCACCTCTCAAAAGGACCGCGTGTTTGGATCTGCACTGGTGCTAATATGCTCGAAGAACTCGCTGTTTTGTAAAAGAAATGCTTCTACCTAACTTGGTTTCCATGTAGTCATACATCACATGTGATGTATAATATCTGCACTGCATTTGATTCACAATGAACTTCTCTAAAAGACCATCACAAATGGTAAACTTTCCCCCATCCAGGGACCACCTCTCTGAAGAACCACTTTTTCATGGAACCCTGGATGGTTCCACACTTAGAGAAGTTTCTTCGTATTAACATTGTTCTGAAATCTGATACCAATAACTATTTCAATAAATTAAAATTTTGGTGACATAACTCTTGCCTAAAGCATTCCCGCCAAAAAAAAATAAAAGAACAAAACCAAAAAAAAAAAAAATCATCAGTACGTAACTTCTTTGCTATCACTAAATCAATGTCAAAACTTGACGTTTGTATAACCTACTTCAAGAGATTTTTCATCAAACAAACAAATAAATAAATCAAAACTTGCTCATTTTATCCCACTGTCTAGCCACTAGAAGCTATTATCAAATAAAATACTTCAATACAAAAGTATGTACCAGTTTCATAAGAAAAGTGGTTTCCCGCCATGTCGAGTGTTTCGCACTATTTCTGGTTGCACCAATAGAAAACTTCCCCATTGGAGGCCACGCTAAACTGGTACTAGTACCTATCAAACCCTCATTGTACCCAAGTTGTCCTTGGTAGTTGAAAAACTTGGGGATTTCGTTGTAGAAAACTTCAGCCTCGAGTCATGGTAGGAGCCACGAGACTGTTCGAATCGAATTTCCTTAGCAGGACGACCTCTTGCATTTCAGGGGCCGACATCTGTCGCCTATCAAGCAAACGAATGGCATCCATACATGCAATTTCAATGTAATGCTCCAGTTTAAAGTTGCTATTCTCTCTTAAAAAAAACCCACTTTTTAAACTCTTGTTTTTATTTTACTAGTGTTGTTTTCCAAACTCTTTTGAGTTGTTGGTGCCTCTTGACTTTTTTGGAGCAGGTCTTGTTGACACATCCGTTTTGCTCGGTACACTTGATAAATAACTAGCTATTTGGTGGATAATTGAACGCTTCGCGAAAATTGGTGGCCAAGTGGTCATTTTCTAATTTAACTGTTTGGCCTCAGGATCGTCCTAGTCTTTCTCTTTCTCTGTTGTAACTAACAGGGACCAAACAAGATAATTTAAGTGATTGTATGATTGTATCCCCAACAAATAGTGTTAAAAGTGGTGCTGAAATGTGGTTGAGCTGTCACTCTTCCCCCTCCCTTGTAATAGCTATCCTAGTTGCAATCTGTCACAAAACAATGAAACCATATGATCATAATTTAACATTGTAACACTTCAATCTGCAATAACTAAATCATTTTAGTTAAACTGTGATAAAAATATGCTTGTTAATTTTAATAAATAAATAAAATTATGAATGTGGATGAGAACACAAATTTAAAAGTCATTCATACCATAAAAGTAGTACATTTATATGGCAACTATGGTGATATCCAATCCATGATATTGATCAGCTACCAAATTTAAAAGAAAACCAAACTACAGGGTGTCTACTAAATCATTGAATATATCATGAAAAGTATTTTTTTACTCTTTGAATTAGCTTCACTTTTGAGTTTGTGAGTTCGCGAGTTTGTGAGTGGATTGGGAATTGAACCTATACTGTTATCTACAAGCTCAGATATTTGATGGATACTATTGTTTGTATTTCTCTGCTTTGTACGACCGATTGCTGGTCATGAAATAAGTGTAGCCCTTATCAGTGGCGTGTTGTACTAATTATATTGTTTAAAAAATTCGATTCCTTCAATTGTATTATATAATAAATAAAAAAATAAAAAATTACTCAAAACTCGCATAAATCAAATATCGAATTACTCAACGATCAAATATATTTTGCATAAATCGAACCTTGCAGAAATCAAAAAATTTTTATGTACATACATACAGTATAGTGTGCCTGTATATGACAGTAGTCAATATAAAGAGTACGTTTAAAAAAATTTTTTTAATGAAACCCTACTTGTTTCATATATTCAATATGAATAGTATTAAATCAAGTTGCATTTTAAATATATGGGATTTTCCTTAAGTCTAGAAACATACATAATTCTTGAATCGATCTGTATCAATTATAAATGATAGACACATCTTATGTATACATACATGTGTTCAAAGAAATGTGTTCATGATTATGATCCGCTAAATTAATCAAAAAAATAATGTATGATTCTAGAATTATGAGACAACCTGTACAAGTATATTAATTCCAATTCATTTCATCTTTATTCAGTGAAACCTATTTTCGTGTTATGACAGTTATTTAATAAACATATTCCTAGGATGCCAGACTTACGAGACAGTGAAGACACCCAGTACAAAAGTGATGAAAACAACAGCACTAGATAATGTACCCAAAAAAACCACCAACAGATTTAATCGTTTAGTAGTAGGGAATACACTCAACGCCCAAGTCAGGTGCAGTATCCATCATCAGCGAAAAGTTGCAAGCCACATTTTTTTTCATACCAAACAAAATAGATTAACCGAAAAGGCCAATATAATGTGATGGGGGCACCTGCCCGCCCCTGTGAAGAAGAAGAAGAAGAAGAAGAAGAAGAAGAAGAATATATACAACCAAGAAAGGAAGGTCCTGAGAGTGTGGGCACGTGCCCACCTTATCCTCCTCCAAAATGACGGGAATGAATAATTTGTTTGCCACAAGCCCGAGTGCACTGGCTTCTCAGTTATGACTAATGACGACTTAATTTGAGGCGTCGCTGATGATTACAGGGGGGCACAGCCTGAGCAAGCTTAACAAATAATCATATGAAAAAAAAAATATGTTTGTTTTTTATTTATTTATTTATTTATTATCATTTTTTTTTGTGAAAAATCTCGTTATGCACTTTTATTAAAGCAGTTTTTTTTTTGGGTGTTTATGAATGACCAAGCCCAACAACAACAACAACAACAACAACGTCTCATCTAGTCACCCTATGAATGCAAACAAATTGGAAATAAACAAGTACATTAAAAATTCTTTTTTAAGTATGCTCTTTATATACTGTCATATACAGATATACTGTTATGTATGTACATAATGCAAAGAATCCATTTTTGAATTATGCATGTTTCGATTAATGCGAATTAAAATTCATGCCATCTTTCAATAATTTGATATTCAATTTTTTGTGCCTTGTTTGGAGTAATTCCATTTTTTGATTTCTGCAAGTTTCGATTTATACGAATTTCGCTTCATGCGAATCTTCGATTTAAACGAACTTAAATTTAATTTAATTGTTGATTAATTCGATATTTGATTTATGCGAGTTTTGATTTCTGGAAGTTTCGATTTATTTATATATATGCGATTTTTTGATTTATGCGATTCTCGTGTTATGAGTTTTTTGATACATTGGACTATACAATAGTCTATATATTCACATTGTCAACGGGAAAAAGTAAAATATGGCAAATAACTGTACGGTATCAAAATCAATCCAAGTGTTTGAAAAACTATTTTGCATTATCATAAACGGCTGTAGATGACAGTATACGTTCAATATCCCAGCTCGCTCACTCACAAACTCACAACTCACTCACAAGTGGTGAAGCTAGTATAAAGAGTATAAAAACTTTCGTTCATTGCTGAGACAAAGATTATGCAGTCAAGTGGCATAAGCTAATCCCGTTGCCGAGTGAGAAACCATGTTTAAACCTAATTAACAGCACATTAGTGAATTGTTTAAGCTAAACTAACAGCATGCGATCACAACAACTACAAACTACAGAAATAGTCCAATTTATTACCAAAATACAAAAAAATTATTTTTCGAGCAAGTTACTGAATTGGTCTGTAAGAAAGTGTCCTCGATTCCTGAGTAATGATTATAAAACTCTTCCACCTTTGTGCATAATTACTCATTTGAAGTAATTATTTTGAACCAATAAAAATAATTGAAAAATGTGCACATTGAAAACTTAAATTAAGTCCCGTACACACGTCAGCTTCAAGTTCGGAAATTAAGTGCGCTACACTAAACGACATAACCATCAAAACAATAATTACTTAAGGTCTCAATTTGCTGAGGTTGGAAATAAAAGATGGTGGAAAAAGAAAACAAAAAGTTACGAGAAAAATGGCAGCATCTGGAGTTATATGGACTGATGAGCAGAAATGCGGGGGAAGGGGGGAGGAATGGAGGAAGGGGTTTTGGTAATGAATTAGCTGAAATCAATTCAATTGATTGAAGCCCCGCGGACATTTCGAGCGAAAAGCATCATCCACCTTAATAAGCAACAAGACAACATGTCTCCATTAACAACAAATAACAACAAAGTTGGAAAGCTGTTGCTCAGGGAACGTGAAAATCAACTACCGAGGAAATTAGAATTTTAGTTCCCTATATTCTTCAAAAAATTTCCGACCATCAAAAATTGGTCTCTTAAGTCCACAAAAAAACTGAACAAAAATCGTTTCGGTAATGATGTAAAGAGGATTAACCGTGACACTTTTAAAGACAAAAAGTCAATCTGCAAACTGTGTACAGGCATACCCCGTTAATACTGCAGGTTTAATTAAAGAACCAGATTATACTGTAAAGTGAAAAACCGCCATAAAGCGAAGCAAGAACTTTTGTTTTTCACTTGTCCACTATGTATAAAAGCATAAAAACCAGTTTGCACTAAAATTTATTATAGTGCTATGATATGCTAGGTGTATAAGAAATCTGTTAATGTAAATATTAGTGAATTACAGTAAAATATAAAAATTGATTTCATTTTCGATTTTCTGCAAGTTTCAATTTTGCAGAATTAAAAAAATTCGAATCACGCGAATTTTAATATATGCGAATTTATATTGATGCGATTTTCGGTTGACACGATTTATGATATTCGATTCATGCGAGTTTTGAGTAATTCCATAATTTTCGATTTCTTCACTTTTCGATTCGATTTATGGAATGTTTTCTTTACAATGACTAATGCAATTTTCGATTTATGGGGTTCTCACTTTAGGCGATTTTGGTCCATTATACTGTATATAGTATACTATCATAAACGTGTGTAGATAGCAGTATACGTTCAATTTCCACCTCACTCTCACTCACTCACAAAGTCACGCTAATATAAAGCGTATACAAAAAATTGTAGTGAAGCATCTATTTCCGTCAACATCCAAGACACGTGAATTCTGATTAAAATATTTGCGTATTATTCGAATTCGAGCTTAAACAAATTCTACCATAATTTACAGGTTTGGTTAAAGCAAAAAATATGCAATACGTTTATTTTTTTTACCTTATAGATCCTTGGAGTACAATTTCAAAGATCTACTCTATGCTCACACATACAATTTTTTTTCGTATGTGTGTATCATATCCAACCTGTTCCTCATTTGCATCTATATAGAGCTGAAAAGGTTCACAGTTATGCCTTGTGGGATCCTCGGGTGAGAACTTTACTCAACATCAACCGAAGTGCAGTGTCCCACTCTAGTTTCCCAAGACCTTTGGCCCATGCTACACAACACGCAAACAATGCCTAACCCTAAGGGCACCTACTATTTCCTAAGTGGTCTGGCTTCGAGCGATATTCCGTTTCTTCTACATTCTTGGTTATATATATTTTTTGTAGAGCCTTTTGGAACAGGGAATATACATTTTTTCCCCTTCTACATCCATAATAGGAGTGTTTGGTGTGTTTAGCATAAGGTGTTGTTGTTGCGAGCAACATCCCATATCATAAATTTGAGCGGTGATTCTCATGTTCTTTTTCGTCCAGATACCCGCTGCTTTGTAGATCAAGCCGCCAAGCATTTCAGTAATTAAAGCCGAATGTTAGAGGTGTTTAACATTCAGCTACGATTACATCAGCTCGTATGAAGTGCCAAAACGACTTTATAAACAGCTTGACAAGGATATCTACATCCACCCTTTATTTTTTGTTTTTTTATTTCAAAAAACAAAATCCATCTTTTTCCCGGCTACACACACCAAAGTAGGGGGAGACGCGAACTCCATCAAGTTTTTGAATTCAAACTCCCTGATCGCATTTTTTCTTTCAATGGTAGTGTAAGTTCCATAACCATGATTTCATTTCCAAAGAACCAACGTTTTCCAAAAACAGTTCGATCCCCGAAATGCAATTTCCTTGTAAACTGTCCCGTTCCGAAAGAATATATATGTATTCAAATCCCATCCCCTCCCCAATTTCACCCTTCAATTGAACCCGGGGAACGTTCAAACCGTTTTCTCACAACCTCTCACAGCATCGTCTGATCATATTATCGGACTTGAGAATGTCTTTGCTTATCCGGGTACTTATGGGCTGAGGCCAATTTGATTACAATTTTTGCCTCAAGGACCAACATCTTCCCTTCCGACTTTTCTCGAGGGTCCCTTGGATGACCGCACTCGTCATCGATTCCACCACCCACTCGTAATCTCATTTCTGACCACCCGGCTGACCTCACCTACACCAAGGGATGAAAACATAAAAACTTCACCATTTACTGGAATCTCCATAATTGTTAAAACGATTGTTCACTAAAAAAACAGCCCCAACTTATTAATACATGCATCAAGAGTGACACACGTTTGCAAGATATTTGCTCCAAAACTTAACCAAGTCTGTGCAAATAGGTGGTTTTGTTGAAAACGTGCAAAAAAGCACGTTTACAAGCATTTTGCTCCAAAACATAGTGTGTACTGAAATAATAGTCAATAAGCTTCATGATTGAAACTCAACCTCACTAAACCTCTAAAGCCAGCATGTCAAACACACGGCTTGCCATGTCAACTCCAAAGGTTTAACATTTCATTTAAATCAAATTTTACAAAATTTAAATAGAACTTACAACAAAACATCTTTTCATTATTAGAACTTATCTAAATTTATATTAATTTTTTTTTGTTTTTTTTTGTAATGTTATCGAAAATGTTGCATATTAACCAATTGTGTTTTGAGTTTACCACAAACTTCATTGTTTTATTTTAACTAAATTAAGTAAAGTATTTATTTATATTAGTATAATATAACTATGACTATATTATAATATAGACATAAGATTGTATATGTTACAAGCAATGTATTTTATTTTATATTTATTTTACAACGTATAAAATCCGGACATTCTATAGAATTCCAAGTCCCTTTTGGAAAAGCATGAAATTAGCATTGAAATAGTTAAGATAAGCAAAAGTTTAGGTTAAATTTAACTAAAAATCTGAACTTATTTCTCTAAAAATAATTTTTAGAGAAATTATTTTTAGAGAAATTATTTTCTGTAAAAACATTTTTTTTAGAGAAAATGTAAACTAATCTAACCTAAACAGTTGTATACAGGATGTTATTTCATACTTTGCCAAAAAAGGCTAGGCATTCTATAGAATATCCGGATTCTATACATTGTAAAATAAATATAAAATAATAAAATAACAAAATAAAAATAAAATAAAACTGTATAAAACACAGCATTTTGAAAGTGCGAAAAAAAAGATGTCCACTTATTATGAAATTAAAAAACGTGCAGCCCCTTAGTTGAAAAAAATTCTTATGTGCTCTTGTTATGATACAAAATTGTTCATGTAAATCCACGAACCAAGAATGTGCTGACATGTTGTTCTAAAGCTTTGAAGTATGTTAAAATATCAAGAATCAGTTAAGAATGTGAACGTACAAATCAGTAATGCGAATCTCGATTTGGATCTCCAGAACAGACAACAACAGTACGTTCACACCGAATAAAACAAAAAATAAATAAAATACAAAATATTTCCTGTATCTGCCTCATTACCAAACAAATGTTTCTAAATCATTTCACAGCAGACAGAATGACAGAAAAAAAAGAACAAATGTGATAACTTGGATTGCAGGCCGAATGAGCATAGTGTTCTCAGGTCATGTTCGCACCATCACCTCTGAACTTCTAAATAAGGATGTTTATCATAGTAATTTTTTTTTTGTTGTTGTTATTTTTCTTCTTAAAAAGAGCTAAAGTTTTGATATATATATATAAAAAAAAATCATTACACCACCTATTCCTCTACTCAACAAAAGTTAATTTGATTTTTCACATCAGTGAAGAAACACAATAAAGATGACCGTGTTTGAAAATTTTCTCACAGCGTGAGACCCAAAAATGCCGGAAAACGTCATGTTTGGAGATTTTTCATAACCATATCGTGACAATGAGGCTCCAAAAACTTTCTGCAGCCGCATACTTTCCCACCAAAAACCTGGACCCAGAGGAATCTATTTTTTTTTCTCTTCCAAAATTGATCGTTTCGCTTAAATTTATGACTCTATATTTAATGTGCTCATAGAAAGGCTGCACCGAACACCGATCAATAGACATCTTCCGATCTTAAAAGTGGATCAAAACGTTTCAGCGCTCTTACGTCGTTTCTATATATATATATGTATATATAAAAATAGTACCCACTGAATTCTTAATTTTTATGATTAGCATAAGCCAAAGCTTATAATATCAACATTCCTGAAAGAAAAATCGTCCAAAAAAAATTGAACTTGCCCTCTCGAAAAATCAATCTCGTCTTTTTAGCAGATGTAAAACCAAACCCTGTGAACTATCTAACCCGCACACACGCCTCAAAGACGTTATGTTTACAAACATCGTAACATACGCTCAGAGAAAAACGAAACACCTAGCACCCAAGCCTTTAATGCTATCCTGCCAGAGTATACTATTTTAACGATGATTTATATCCCGAGACTTGATGAAGTTGCTCGAAAACAATGAACCAGACCAGAGACCAGGCAGAGCTATAAGAATAAAATATGGGGGGTTGCTCTTTCTCTAGTTCTAGAAGGTTCTGTTAGCTAGATCTGCTGCTAGGAGGAGAGGGCATTTCTCATCATCAACCTCAAAGACCCGGCACGTGGCCAAAGGAGAGTACGAAGGAGGGTTCACAATCCGAAGAGTGAAAGATGATGGAATCTCGTGCACTCTCCAAAACTCGTGGTCCCTCTCTTTCTTTTCTCACCTCGCCAATGAACTTCACCAATGTACTATGACCCGCACGTGTGCCATTATAGCTGCAGGGTCAACGAGGTCGTAACAGCGTGCATTTCCACCGACCTACCCCCACCCTTTCAAGCACCGTTCAGCAAGAAAAACACTGTAAAACAATTACACCAACAATGTCGAAAAGAACTAACTGCTTCTAAGACACATCGCAAACGACACCCTGTTGATTCCATGGAAATCATCACAACACCCCTGCTGACTAGTGCTAAGAACACAACACGCAGGGACTCACTAACGGTTCTCCTCCTCCTCCTCCTCCGTAGCAGAAGAGAAGCTGCCACTATAAAAATTAACAAACAACACTCTTTAAAGTCCAAAAAACAAAGAAACCCCTTTAGGAGTTAGCAACTACGGAACATTCACCGTTGCAAGAAAGATGCACATATCCACGTGCTGCAAAAAAGAAAAGAAGTTTGAAAAACAAACATCTTCTTGGAGGAGAGTCCTGTGAACCCGAAAGACTATTTCAGTTTGGCAGCATGGTGGGAGGCGGCGGACAAAAGAAAGAAAAATAGAAAGCGGAAAAAAATAATAAAGAGACAGTGGTTGGACCCTAGATTCCAAGCAAAGAGGAGGCTTTCTGGGGGGTTTGCAGACAGCGTTCAGAAGGAGATTGGATGAAGGGCACCAGAGGGCAAAAGCCCCAAAGGGATGTCGAGCAAAGAATGTTGGGAAAAGACAAAATGGTGCAGGCATTGTGGATTGCCAACAGCAGAAAGGCTGTGCAAATGCATGGCTTTGCCTATGGCAAATCATACATCAATTTCATTTGCGCTCCAAGGTGAAATCTCCACTGTTGACAAAATTAAGACCCTCCTACCATCATAAACCTTAAAAAGAAACTTTTCAGTGAAAAAAGGAACTACAAAATGCAGGTTTTAAAAAGTCATCAGCCTTTTTTGTTTTCTTTTAGAGGAGCATGATGAATTTTTCAAAAATTTGATGAAAACTAATGAAAACGAGTAAGAAAAAGTGAAAAACATGTCTTCATTATGTTTTGAAATAGTGAAAACAAGTCCTTCTTCTAATAAATTTTCTTTCATGCTAGACATATACGCAATCTTGATTTTTACATAACTTACTGGAAACATAGGATTACATGTAAAACAACTTTAAAATTTGATTATATATTTCTACTCGTTAATATTCACTGCATTACAATTTGCCTAAGGCCTCTAAAGAAATTGATTATTGTCACACTCTAAAATGGAGTTTCGTTTGGCAGAAAAACAAGTACAATACCTAACGGTAGAAAACAGTCTAGCGTACATGTGAAATTAAAATTATATATATAATAGGCTATGTGGATGTTTACAAAAAAAAATTTGTGTAATTTGAAAACCAATTTTCAAATGAATTGATATTCAGCTGCGATAACGATACCGTTCAAAACAAGGTAGTTCCATCACAAAAGAGAATCCTTTGCTAATTCGATCTTCTAATTATTAGCTTCATCATGAAAGTTCAATTTCATGATAGCATCGTGGGCAATTTAAGAACCACGGTGGTCTCAAAGATAAATCACTAATTTCACCTAAACTCGGGTTAAAAGGTTCAAAACAAAACTCCCAACCAAGCAGAACGAAGACTTGACAAGAATTTATCACTCCCAAGAAAGTAGCATCGCCAAGCAGCTTTCTCTGCCTGTTATCAGGTAAACCAACTGAAAAACTGTCAGGTACAAGTCACGATTGTCAGTTCTCACTCATCAAGACCAACATGAAAATTGGTTTCCTGATCATCATCTAATGTTAAAATTGTAAACTCATGACAAGACCAGTTATTAGACTATAAAAATAAAAAGAGCTGGTTTCCTCTTGAGAAACAATCAATGCTCTAGTTGATCTGTAAGGTTTACAGATGTAATGTAAACTAAGTATAATACTACAGAAAAAATAATACATGTGCACACAAGATCTTTATCAGATTAAAGCTATCGTGCAATCTACAACTCCAACTTTGATATTGCGAATATTTACAAACATGTTAGATGTTATCAATTTTTACACCAAACGCCAGGCATGTCAAACAGGCAGCTTGCCAGCATAGTGGTGTTTCCGGATAATTACAAATAACCCCTAAACTCAACGTTTAGTTTATATCCAACTTCACAAAATAAAATATGAAATAAAACGCCTGACGACTTGCTTAGATTTATTGTTTAAATTATTTTTTATAATGTCATCAAAATTGTGTGTTCATATTTACAATGTGAATAGATCAAAAAATTACAATCTGCATAATTTAATAGTGAAAAGGCAATTCATGAATAAATTTTGCCACCAGAAATAAAAACGGCAAAAATCTGTTGACAGAGGATCCTTGTACCACACCATTCAGCGATAAATTATGATTAATTTTATCTACAGTATTTTCACAAAAATGAACCACTGCTTTATTTTAGAAGCCTACTCAAGTTAAATAAAAATAACAAATAAACCACCATATTAAGCATAAATGTAAAAAAAATTAATATTACTCAAACATTTTAAAAGTGTAGAAAAAATGTCTACTTATTAAAAAACCGCGCAAAAAATGCTTTTGTGGCCCTCGATATGATACCAAACTGCTCATGTGGCCCACAAACAGAAACTAAAACGAGTTTAAGACATATCTGCTCTAAAGTCTAAAAATTAAAACTGCTGCACGTGCGTTTAACAAGAAACAGATTTTGGCAGCAATTTTTTTGAAGGTTTCATGAAAACATATAGAACTTCTGAGTCAGACTTCACTTTTTTCTATACACTAATATTGAAGTTGTGTAAGCTAAGCTCAAATTTCAAAGCAAACCATACTTTACATTGACTTAATCTTTGAGCATGGTGGTGACCTATGGAGTTTTGTAACTATCCTCACTCATAAAGGTAAGCAATAGTTAGTAAGAAAAAAAAACCTAGAACATGTATAAAACACGAAAAAAAAAACACAAAATAGTGCATTAGCATTTCACTTCAACACAGTCTAATTGGAAGTCAAGGCTTGTAAACAAATAAAACTGAAAATTGCCTTTGTGCTGGACTTAACCCAGGTTATATTTTGAGAAATTCTTTATGGTTGCCGCTTGTTTGTTTTAACATTGCTGCTTCTGCTTCTGTGTGCAGAAAGCCCCTAGCAAAGTAAGATGCCATACCGGAAGTTAAACAGACCTTTGCTGGGTTGTTTTACCTTCATTTTTTTTCTTCACCTCTTTGCTCTTTAAGTAGACCCTTTGCTCTTAGTGCTCTGAGCAAGGAGTGATTAAAAATCATAAGAATCATAAGTTTTTAGAAAACTTACTTAAACCTTTCAAAAACTTCATGTGATATATTTTTTTTTTAAAATTCAAGGTCAAATATAAGCGTTTTAATTTTGAGATATTTTAGAATGAATGGTCCAAGACTAACAGATACCATACTGAAGATCTAAACTGACACTATTCTGAAAACTTGAAGGAAATAGTTCAAATCAAAAGTCAAATTGTTTTGAGCAAACCGAAACTCTGAGATAGCTGAAATGTTCTACAGCTCTTTCAGGACATTCTCGCTTAACCTTGCAAATAAGATATATCCTTAGAACTTGGTTTCAATGTAATGTTTAATTGATTTAAGCCTAGAATGAAAGACTAGCTAATACCATACTGTTGATGATATGAACTGACATCGAACACACTATACTATATATGCTGCCGGAAGTAAGAAAGTTGGAGGAAATGATTCAAAAGTTAAAATGTTTGAAGTAATATTTGCACGGAACTCCAACAACATGAACTAAATTTACTAATTATTGCTTTAATCGAGAGTACTACAACTTTAATACCTACTATTTGCACGGAGTTTGCTATGTTTAAGATAGAATAGCTTGAAAACATACGTTTTGCTCTGAGAGCCAGCACGTTTCCAACGAAACTCTAACACATAATGTTAGCAACGTTTCTAAAAATTTCTTATAGATAATCCAAGAACGACAGAGATAAGAAATCCATTAATAAAAAACGAACCAAGAAGCTAAATTCTTTCTTAGATAAACCAATACACAACACCTGTGATCAATATCTCCACCACCACCAAAGTTGCACCTTTACCAAACTGAATTTTTTTACCCCCCAAAAAAAATCTTTGCACAATGAAACTCCCTGAATCTTTACGATCCCCCTACTACACACCCTGGGTTTCGAAATGCCCGCTCCCCTTTCCACAACTTAATATCTCTTCTTCTTGCACAAGTTTTGGCATTTCAGTTCCTTCTTTGGAAAGGGCCTCCAACTAGCTCATTCCCACCTGAAGCTACACCCGGGGCTGTTCCACGTTCTCGACCAATCAGACGCGGTCTTCGCCTGGACAACCTCGAACCAGATGCACTGCGGCAAAAGGATTCCTCGTTACCTTGGAAACACTTCTTTGAGGATGCACATCCCCAAATATTGCCCCGGGACATTACCATGGCAACACAAGCTTTTCACCCCCAAGCCATGGCATCAACCAGTGAAGTTGTGTGGGAGGAGGAATAGACATTTTTGCCACCAGCAAACCATCCAAACGATAGGGGTTGTTAAGAAAGCAAGGGGAACTAGGAGGGGACGAAAAAAAAATTTCTCATGGATGTTAATGAAGCATTCCTAAATTAATAATTTACAGAAACGTAATAAGTTTAGAAAAAAACTTTACTTGTTTGACAAAATAGAACCTACTGCTTTCAAAACTCTCCAAGGATCAAGCTGTTTTTTTTAAGGGTATATGTGAAAATGAAGTAACTAAAAGAGTACAGTAAATCGTGTGAAAAAAGAGGTTTTCCTAAGAAATTGCAAACATTTTGAAATGTATTTTTAGAAAAAATTCAATTTGAAACTAGCCAACAATGTATACAAAATGTTATAAAATATTCAATTTAAATAAGCGTAAACAATTTTTAACGAGTACCAAAAAATAAAGGTTTTATTCTGTATTTATCTTACAAAATAAAACTAAATAAAACCCAAAAGTGACTTTGTTTTCGATTGCTGATTGGTTGATGAATTTAAAAGTTTAAACAATAAAAGCAAGTTATCACGGGTTTAAACTAGTAAAGATTAGATAAAAACTTCGTTTTTTAAGCACAACTTTTTATTCGAATAGCGTTGTTGTTTATTGGTGCACTCCAGTGGATGTGCACGAAGGCAGAGCCAGAAACAATAAGTTTCAGTATTCAATCGCAGACTATATTTGAAGTTTTAATTTTGAAAAATGGTTTTTCTTTTCATTAAAATATCAATATTAAATTTGTGTATAATGAAATTATAAAATAATAGAATAACAGAAAAATAAGTCTATAGTAGCACATTAAATGTTAAATTTTGCTTTATACTTATATTTCGATTCATCAACAACAAGCGTTTGTCCAAGATCGAGTGTGAAGTTCTGTATTTTACTAACAGCGAGCGCTAATAGCGTCATTCGGGTTTAGGCCAGCCTATCCAAATCACGTGTGAAGTTCTGTATTTTACCAACAGCGAGTGCTAACAGCATCATCCGGATTTAGTCCAGCCAATCAGAAAATTTTTATTTCTTGACATCCAATGGTTTTGCGCTTAATAAGCACTTTGAAGTTGCAGTATTTGCAGTTTTTCGTAATCTCGTATACTGATTGTATGCTAACCCAAATCGAAAGTTTAAAAAAAAAGTAGATCGGAGCGTAAGCAACACCTTACCAGGTAAAACCGATCTTTACATTCCGTAAAGGTCGTAATTAACGCGACCTGGATGTCTCCAAATTTGACAGATCAAATTATAACACAGGATTAATTAGTATATCAAGTTTCAAGTGTCTAGGATAATGGGAACATAAGTAAAAACAACCTCGAAAATTTGAAACATGTTGAAACATTTTTTACGACCGGTAAAAGGTTATAAAAACATAGTCACTCAAGTGCGTTTACTCAACGTTACCTTAATATGCATTTCAAGTCATTTCAAAACTTGTGACTTTCGTAGATTTATAGTTCTCGCATGATGAAACAAACCGGAAATCTCTTAAAACTCTTTAAAACAAAATCTCGGTCCATACGTTTCGAGTCCACTCAAACAACGCGAGTAGAGTCAACACAAATTTGGCAACTACTACCACTTTCATACATTTGTGTACCGTCGTTGTCGTTTTTCTTATTTCATTCCCTCGATTGTCGTGTGTGTGTGCGGTAGTTAAAACTTAAAAGCGTCTCAGTGTTTGCATTTCGATGGGTATAAGGGGAATTTGGAAAGTCCTAATAATGTTCCAAAGAAGAAGAAGAAGCAACACAGAAGCTTCGTCGTCGTCGGCTAAGCTCGTTCATTAACTCGACCGATGGCTGTTTTATTGGTTCGGACGGTGAAACGAGGCGAGGCGGCTTATTATCGCACCATTGCCATGTCGTTTTCGTGAATTATTCATAAATTAAATAAGCACCCAAACGACGAACCGCTTCGAGAACACTTTATTCCGGCATTAAAATGGAAAATGGCCCGAGCGAGGCGACAAAAGACACCACCACCCACACCCCCCATACTTCACCCCACCTCGATCGAAACTATTCCTACAACTAAAACTACAAGTAAAACGCTAGAAGAGTGCTGCCATTGGGTCTCTTTTCTGTCTGTCTTGAGTTTATATATATATATGGGTGGGTGTAGTAAAACGTTGTTTGTTAAATCCTACACGACCATTACTGTCTGACTTGAGAAAATAAACTTTGTTCTTAACAACAACAACTCTTTTGCGTGGACAAGACTTTGTTGTTGTTGTTGTTGTTTGGTTGGTTTCCCGAGTAAATAATTGTTGCTCAAATCCCGACTGGATTTGTTTTAAAAAAATAGAAATGAAACTTGGGTTGGGGGATAAAAGTGGGATTTTGATGGAAGGGATCTGAAATGGGGGTTAATCCGTTATTTATTAGTAGGCTTTCGATAATGGTTGGCGAATTAGATCTTAATTTACGACCAGAAGGTGATTCGTGAATTAGCGAAACCGGCAGATTATCCACACAAATATTTAACTTTGCAATTCTAGAATTTGAATTTTCATGAATATATACTACTTGTTCTCGTAAGTATGGATAATTGGAATCAATATGTAGTTAGTTTGGTTAGTTTTTTTTTTGGTAATCCATGGTTAGCGACAGGGTGTTCATCATGAACCTCCAACATTGTCATATCAGTCAAACATAAATTGTGGAGCTTTATGATGGACACCCTATATAATATGTACATTACAGTGCAATTCGCATACAACTTTAACTCTCATAAATCAAGGACTTATCCTATTAATAAAATAGAAAACCTTCCTACTACTACTACTCCTCCGCCTCCTCACCAGTTATAGGAAC
This sequence comes from Cryptops parisi, assembly GCA_034695005.1. Taxonomy (NCBI): domain Eukaryota; kingdom Metazoa; phylum Arthropoda; class Chilopoda; order Scolopendromorpha; family Cryptopidae; genus Cryptops; species Cryptops parisi. Next base: position 56,843 of record JAQIWH010000254.1, read on the forward strand.
ATCACGTGATTCTTTCTTTCTGCACCTGGCACCTGGGTAGAAAGAAAGTTCTGGAAGTTTCCAGTATTGGACTTTTTTTCAAGCGCGTGCTTCCCCACCAGCTCCACCGTGTGTGAAAGTTCCGAAATAAATACTCTAACTGTAACGAATTTTGCGTAGCAATGTGAGTTAAATGAATAAATAATTTTCCCGTCATTTTTGATGGGCTATTTACTAGTTACCTATAATGTATTATATTAAACAATTTTTGAAAACTTTTTAAGTGTCGAGTGAAGATGAAAACAGGTATTTTAGACTATTGGGGGTGATTTCCTTTTGGACATTTTTTTTTTATTTAAAAAATGTTATGTGGATTTAATATGTTTAATTCACTATCAGGTGTATTACGTGTTAAATATTTAAAATAGTTATTTTTTAATGTAAAAGTTCTTTAAAGATTTAACAATGGTGGAGATTGTTATCTTGAAGTAACTGATGGAATTGATAAGATGTTTTTGGAAGCAATGTATGTAATTGAACTATTTATTATTCAAGACAAGTTTGTACAAGTTACACAGTTATAAAGTTAATATTGTTATTTGTTACGACGTTGTTTGAGTCAAACTTATTGGTTACTAAACGAGCCAAACCTCTGGTGACTTCGAGGATAGAAAGTCACAACAAATATGGTAGCATAGATTATCTAATCTTATGAAATAGAATAAAACAGTGAGTGTCAACTAAGATAATCGAGAACAACGAAGATAAGAAGAAAAATTGCAAGAGTCATCTAAGATAAAGAAAAAGAAACGACAAAGATAAGAAATTGAATCGACCAAGTTAAGAATAATGATGGAGAAAAGAAAAGAAGACTTCTATAATGTAGAATTGCTGACAGAGAATAATTACTATATTTGGAAGACAAGATTGGAAGTTCTACTTGTGGAAAAAGGCTTATGGAGAACAGTAATATTGTCAGAAGAACCGCCAAGAGGTGAGTCCGAAGATGACGAAATCGAGAGAAGATGGTTGGAATGAGACAGGAAAAACGCAAAGACGTATGGACTATTTATCAAGACAATGACGACATCAACCCAAGTGATGAAATATGCGAAGATTAAAGATGCAAAGACAACGTGGACAACAATTGAGAAGAACATGATTTATCAAACGAAGCAATTGAGAATTGATGCTATATAATTTCAAGTTGACGGATGTAAGAATGAAGGATTCAGAGAACGTTGACGAATATATAAATAGAGTAATTGGACTTCAAAACATGTGTGAAGAACTAAGAAAGCAAATAGACGAAGAAGAAGCAGTTTATTATGCCATTCGTGGACTTATCAGAAGAGGAAAACACGAGTATTCGTAGAAATTCGGAAAAAGAGTGGATCATAGATTCTAGAGCTTCGAGTCACATGACTTCAAATGCAAATTTGTTGAGCGACATAGAAACGAGTGAAGTGGAAATACAAACAGCTAACAAAGATGATTTGTTGAGTGCAGTTTTTCAACGGTGTGAAAAACCTTAGCATTTGAAATCAAAGAATTCACACAGATGAAAATGAAAAACCTCATGAGTGTTCCACCTGCAAAAAGTATCGCAGCAGCTAACTTGCAAGTTTCTTGAAAAAAATTCACACGGGTGAAAAACCTCACCAATATCCTGCTTGCAACAAGCATTTCAATGGGGGTGCATCTGACTTTGAAAAACATCAAAGAGCTCACATGGGTGAAAAACTTCACGCTGTTATGTTAATCTTATCGTGCACAGTTCTTTTTAAATTACAAGACTGCAATAAATATAGTAAAGCACTTATTCCAAGTGAGACAATTGTATGGGGCCCGCCGGGATAAACGGGCCCGAAGATAATATAATGATATGAAAATCTACATTTGGGTGTCCATAATGGTTATGGATATGAACATGGAAATGTATTGTGTAATATTAATATTAGGCTATTTATGCCCTTTTCACCTTGCACCTTTTTCCCATAGTATCGTCTTTTCTAAAAAATTATCAAAGAATTCACACAGGTGAAAAACCTTACAAAAAATTGTACGAATGAACAATACCAGCCGACTAAAAGTAAATTTTCTTTTATTTTATTCTCTTTTCACCTTCCCTGGTGTCAATATCCAGTCGCCATACGTTTTGTCAACATCTTCAGGGGGTACATTCTCCCACCCTGTCAAATATCAGCTTCGTAACCCTTACAGTTTTCTGGCACTGATGAACAACACAAACGCTACGTCGATCAAGCCTTCTTGCTATAGCACGGGTCTACTTTTAGTTTTTAATAAAAAATAAAACACTGATTAATGAACATTCCTAACACCAAATTTTAATTTTGGTCACATAAAAGTTTTGTAAGTGCTGTTGTCAACTATTGTATCGCAGGTTGAATTTTTTATAATAACAAATTGTATAATAACAAAACAAACTAATGATCACCCTAATTTGTTTAAGATTCGTCTCCCCGAAAATGATGATCTTCACGAAATTGTAAAATATGATGTTGTTGGCATGGATGTCGAAATTAATCTTGCGTTTACAAAATTGAGAAACTATTTGATCTAGTACACATTATATTAAAATTATATCGCTAATGATTAAAAACAATAAGTTAAACGAGCAACTTGTATAATTTTAACTTTGCAGTTTAACCTGAAATATGCATTCATTTATGCACGTAAAAGTATCAAAATATGCATTAATATGCATTTATTTTAAAAACAGTATTATAACAGAGATTATAAATTTCATTTAAACAAAAACGTTTAATTTAATTTGTTATCGTACATTTATTTACTTTGTAAAAAAAATACAAACATATCGAAATGGCATGGCTTTTTTGTCACTGTAACTTGTTTTCCAC
>JAQIWH010000255.1:0-59624 GCA_034695005.1 Cryptops parisi
TTCTTGCAGTGCCATGTTCGATTACACACGCCATGGTGCATCTTACTGCTTGGGTTGCCCCGCCTACTTTCTTTAGTAGCCCCGCCCACTACTGTATAAATGTGGTCTGGGTCCCCAAGACTAGACTAGCGCCGAAAATTAATTATAACCCAAACCCCAAACTATAGCAGACAACTCATTCGAGAGAAACAAATTACGCAGATTCCTATTGGCCAACAACCAGCATGATGTCTTTAAACAACCAATCAGGATTAACGTAGCTTAAACTGAAGCTTGAAAGCTACAAAGTTTCATGCTGGGGCAAATTGAAATCGTGATGTAGGTAGTGGTGCAGCATTGGACTATAGGCAATTGTTGATATAGGAAAAGCTACACACGGCTTTGCCATAATGGCGGACCATGAGAAGGATAACGATGTGGAGTCGGGAAATGAGCAGAATTGTGGCACGAATCACGCTCATATAGATGGCGAGGAAAATGTTGAAAGAAAGTAAGAATCCCACGGTTTATTGTAATTTCATAGTTCGTGGTCATTCTGATAGGTATTTCAAGGAGTAAATTAGCATCTTATTCAGCGCACCACTCGTTGGTAATGCAATCAGCTGACAAGTATAACCATCTCTGTGGGGGTATTGGCATCTAAAAGTTTTATTTAATCAATAAAATTGACGAGAAAAGCCTACGATACTACTGTTAATTCACTTATACAGCTGAGATTAATTTAATTTTAAATTAAACTCTCATGTAGGGGAAAGGAAAACATGCCAGTCATGTCCTCATTTTTTTCCCTCACTCTAATTTTAATTAAATAAAAAAGCAACTGCATGTGGTGAATTAGTACTGTGTTACTAAATTTTGTTTGAAACTATGCAGGACCTTTTCTGTATACAAGACTCGCGTAACTTAATTGAGTGTTAAATGCAAGAACTTCATCCACTGCCCTGTTGGACTAGTATTAAGATGCAGTGCACTGAGCATTAACAACTATTACTCAACTTTTATCCATCATATATACAGATTCACAACCGATTTTCCGGCACTCTGGGATCCAAAGCCTTGCCAGATTAACTATTTTGCCGGATTACAGGTCATCCACTAATAATACCAACCAAAAGAAAAATAAATCACTTCTGACTATCTCTTCCCATGTATATGTGTGTAAAGCATCACAGACTACTAAAATTAAACAAATATGAATGCAAATTGAATACTGAATTAAATACAAGCGTATCCTACGAGTAAATTAATACAACTACCTGAATGGATATCAATAAAAATTTATCAATTAAACTAGAAAAACTGATAATTGAACTAGATTGGTGATACCTGATGATTTCATTTTTAACCGACTTCAAAATAGAGAAGGTTTACAATTCGACGCGTATGTATGTTTATAATTGGGTTCATGCTAAAACAGGTGCAGACTCCATTGTCGGAAAATCAGCAGTGTACCTGTTATGTGAGGTGTATGAAGGTGCTGCATGTTTTGTACGTAAAGTCTTTTTTGTGTTTGATCAGAGATGATTATCAGGAACAGTCCTGCTGCTCTCTCGTATTATACAATGATCGAAATTTCATATTTTAGTTTATCACTTGTCAGAGATTTGCTCTCCTTGTTTCAAAGTTTGCTTGTTATGGTATGATCATTGGTTGAAAATTGAACACACAAAAAAAGCAACAAATTTAATAATTGGTTTGAACAGTGTGGATAGCGGCGGAGCTCGGAGGAAAAGTCGAAAGAAGAAGAAACGTGTGGACAAAAATGACAAGAAACTCGTAAATGCTGGTGCAGGTGAACCTGACGCGAAGGTAATACATGGGTCCTAATCTTGTGTACATGTCTGTTTGTTTAATAAATCATCTTTTTTTGGGTGTTCTAAAAATGGAACTTGGTTTGTATTACATAGTCAGATATCCCAATCTCACTGCCAAAAGGTGTTCCACTTGCCGATATCAAGAAGGCGATGGAGATTTTATCCTTGCATCAGGGACCTGCTAAAACTCAGGAAGAAGCACTGCGAAAGCAATACCAATTTTGGGACACACAGCCTGTTCCGAGGCTAGGTGAGAAATGTGATATTAATCATTTTGATTCTTGTTCCAATGAGTTTTCAATTAGTTGAAATTCAGCGATTACTCTCATTTCTTTTAAAGCAGTGAAAACTAAGCCGAGATGCCTGATTAGTGTTTACATCAATATTTTGTCCTAATGTCATCAACAGACTGAACTTGAGGAATTTTTTCTTTTTGTTTTAGATGAAAAAATATCATCAAATGAACCTATTGAACCCGACAAATCGAAAGATGCTATTAGAGCTGACCCCTATTCGTTACCCGATGGTTTTGGTTGGGAAACGTTAGATATCAACGAACCACTTGTGGTAAAGTCTAGTATTCTAAAAAACTCTGCTTGGTTCCAGTGTTTATGTTGATAATTCAATTCATATTTGTTTTTTTGTGTGTGTTTTTGTGTTTTATAGTTAAAAGAACTGTATATTCTGTTGAATGAAAATTACGTCGAAGATGATGACAATATGTTTCGATTTGACTATTCTCCAGAATTCTTGAAATGGTAAATAAAAGTCACTTTCAATTCAGTAGTATGATCAAAAATAAAATCCAAACTATCTTTTACTGACATAGTCGAATAAAATTTATGTAACTCTATGAAGGAAGATGATGAAACGCTGAAGCGTGAGAATTGTATTCTTCTTTGTCAGTATTGTAAAACATTATTTTATGATGTTTTATTTTTTGGATCGATGTGCATGCTATAAAGTTGGGAAATAGACATTGATAATGATGAACTATCACTTTCAAAACGGCTAGTATTCATACTGTAAAAGTTAGTGACATTGTTTTTGATTTATGACGTAGGGCCTTACAACCGCCAGGATGGATAAACCAATGGCACGTTGGTGTACGTGTCACAAAGAGTAGCAAGTTAGTCGGATTTATAAGTGCAGTTCCGGCCCACATTAGAATATATGATCAGTGAGTGAAGTATTCATGTTGTTTATTATTTTTTTTAATTGTAATTTTATTTTGGAGTTAATTGGTGGTTATTATTTCATTAGACAGCGAAGGATGGTAGAGATTAATTTCTTGTGCGTTCACAAGAAACTTCGCTCAAAGCGGGTTGCTCCTGTTCTTATAAGGGAAATTACCCGTCGAGTCAACCAGGTTGGGATTTTTCAAGCTGTGTACACGGCAGGTGTAGTTCTTCCCAAACCTGTTGGCAGTTGCAGGTATAAATCGAAAACAATGTGTGAATAGTTCATATTGATTTATATTATTTTGTGAGTTAATGAAATCTTTTTATAGGTATTGGCATCGATCTCTCAACCCTCGAAAATTGATAGAAGTAAAATTCTCTCATCTGAGTCGTAACATGACTATGCAACGAACACTGAAATTATATAAACTGGCTGATGTAAGAAAAAATTTGACTTTGTTGACATTTGATCATTTACAATTTTATTTGTTTTTAAAATTATTTATGTTGCTAGACCCCTAAAACTGAGGGCTTCCGAAAGCTTCTAGGGGATGATGTGGAACATGCGCACAGACTCTTGACCAAGGTATTTAGCATTTAGTTCAATTTTAATTTTATTTAAACAGTATTTTAGCTTCTCGTGACAAATGTTAACTTTGTGAACTTTTTAAGTATTTAGAGAGATTTGATTTGGCACCTATCTTTACGATAGAAGAATTCCGACACTGGTTCGTTCCTCGTCCAGATATTGTTGACAGCTATGTAGTTGAAGTAGGTATTTCACGATTTTAATGTTAGATAGATTGCCTACGGTGTTTAATTTTACCGATATTTTGTTAATTCTTTTCATAGAGAGATGGGGAGATCATCGATTTTGTGAGCTTCTACACCTTACCTTCAACAGTGATGCATCATCCTGTTCATAAGTCTTTGAAGGCTGCGTATTCATTTTATAATGTCAGTAATCGAACAGGGTGGACAGACCTTATTGGAGATGCATTGATAGTGGCGAAAAATGTGTGTAATGATTTGAATAATAATAATCTTATTTCACTGCTGCAAACTTTATAAAAGTTTGCCTTCTATGTGGATGTTGATGTTTTTTTTGTTTGTTTTTGTCTTGTTTATTATTAGGCCGGATTTGATGTTTTCAATGCCTTAGATCTCATGGACAATAAAGAGTTCCTAGAGAAACTGAAATTTGGGGTTGGAGATGGCAATCTGCAATACTACTTGTACAATTGGAGATGCCCATCTATGCTGCCCAATAAAGTTAGTGCCCTTCATACCTAAGCGATTATAGAGTTAAGTTTAAAAAAAAAATTTAAAAGACGGGTAATCAAAATTGTTAAATCTGGTATAATATATTATTCTACATGTGATCAATAGTTGCAGAACTCATTTTCTTTAGGGGAGGTTGAATAGGAGATAATTTATTTTATCTTTGAGAACATGTTTGCAATTATCTCGGATATCACCAGGAAATAGTGACTGGAAACTTTTTATAGTTCCTTGCTCGATTTCATTTTAATGACAAGAGCTATTAATTTTTATTTGTGATTATTAAATCTGCATTAGATTATTTATAATAAAAAAAGTATAAAAAATAATGTTATCTTACACGAATAACAATAAATTTTACATAGCACTATGTAATTACATTAATTCTCAAGAAAAATAATAATGAAAAATTCTATTTATATATATATTATAATTTGTAGTATACGTAGTATTTAATGAATATGGATACAAAATCTTGTAATATTCAGTGGTTGTGTGTGTGTTTGTTTCTTAAATAATGAAATATACTGGATAACCAGTTTTACACCTTCTTACAATGTAGTTACTATTTTTAGGTGGGACTTGTTCTCCAGTAATTGTCTTTCTATTATCGTCTATATCTGGATGCTTCATAATAGGTAAAGAAAAACAAACTGAAAACTGTTTAATAACATGTGCCTCTTATAGATGCACTGCTCATATTTTGCATTTGGTTAGCTGTCTGGTTGGATAGTTAGTTAACTCGTCCGTTCACTTTTTTCCTTGCAGACAATGTTCGAGAAGAAACATGAAGGACGTGACCGACAGTATTGGCGAATCACGTGATCATTTTTTTATTACAAGTAACAGCTTATTTGTAATTATTCCACAAACTTTTTTATAATTGTAAGAACAATAGATGTCTGTTTAACCGATTGCAAATTTTTCTTGCCATATAAGCAATTTCATGATTGATTTGCTTTCTCTCTTTTCACTCAAACTACCATCAAAGGAAAAGTAATAAAAATATGTTAAATGCAATTTCCCCCACTATGTGCTTATAGGTATTCAGCTATAGAAAGTCCAGGGTTAAAAACGTTTTTTGTAATGTTGTTTGGAGAGGAATGATCAGCGATTTCACGAGTACACTTGTAACTGCTGAAAAATTATTTTCATGGATTTTGTGTGTAGTTATGAAAAACAAATAACCCGTGATTAGCAGAATTGCTGTTTACTGTTTAGACACACTAAATTTTACATAAAGTTTTTCATCGTTGAAAAATTTGATACAATGGGAATATACAGTGTTGTGTGCATGCCTTTTTCAAAACTCAAGGATTACACTTGTATTGTTGCAGTTCATCAAAGATGGCTTTGTGAGCCATTGCTCCAGTTTGCCAGGGAACAACCTATAAGATACAAGCAAATTATTGGTGACACTATTCAGAATACTCTTAGGTTGTTGCAATAAGACATATTTGAGTATTTGTTTTTATCATATTCAATGCACATTTACAGCCCATGGTTTTGATTGATATACAGGGTGTCCCACTTGAAATGCTCCAATTTGAACATGTGATAATAGATTAATGTACAGATATATGAATTTGTTCTAAGTGTAGTGTCATAGGGTAGGTCGACCAAGTTTTGGAGGAAATTTTAAATTTGGTGCTGCCAGGCAGATTGGTGACGGCAAGAAATGTGAAAATGGTGTCTCGCATAGAATTCCGAGGTTGCTTGATGGTGCCAGGCTTACCAACATGGTACACGACTTCATTGTGGTTGTGACACTCCTGTCAGTTATACAACAGTAATTGTCATCCCTGGCGGGAAGAGACTTTGGGCATTGAAATGACCATTTTTAGAGCCTGATTCAGTGGCTAAAATGCATGGAGATGACAATCTGTGCTTTCTCTGCTACAACAGACATCATTTTCACAATTCTGCTGTCCACTACACCTAGCTTGAAGCGCTAAATATATAATCCCCTCAGAAACTTAGTCTACCTCTCACATGACACCAAGCACGAAATCCTATTTCAATTTATTATTGTATGTTCAAGTTAAGGCATTCAAATGGGACACCTTGTACAAGTCATTCAACACACGCGTACTCCGATCTGTGGACTAAACAGATAATTCTGTTTAGCAACATTCGCATAACCAACATCTTGGAACAGAACTCGTAAACAGAGTTGCCTGTACTGATCACAGTTGGCAATGCAAACCAAATGAACTCTAGATAGTAACTTGTATGAAACTCAATAACCATCATTCCAATAACATTAACAAAATTCATGACACTCCTAACAGTAAATATGCAGAGCAAGTTCATGATGGTGTTCCATAAAATAGAATGTTACCTTAGATCTTGGTCGGTAAAGATGACGATCCTCACCAAGGATCGCTCGATACAGATCAAATCCAAGACGCGGTAGGAGAAGATCACGTTCAGCGAGGCAGAGGGCTGGACAAAGATCATTTCTTCCATCGCCAACGTACACCACAAAGAGGAAGTCAACACCTTCGCATCGTCTTTGACCCAGGTAGTTACGAAGAATGTGACCTTTGCACAAGTTGGGAGGGCAAAGAGCACACCAATCTTGTCGATGATGTTCCGCCAATCTAAGGCAACCGCTGTCGTCGAACCAAGATGGATTCGTGAAAACTCGGGCCACGCATTCTTGCAGACCTAACACGGTAGTCATGATGAGGATATCAACGGATCTCAGTCTTTAAAATAACACGCTGTGAACTATGTGCCTGAATGGTATTTTGAAGGCAAAATTTACCTGCTCTCTTGAGTGTGTGTCCGATGAAGACGGAGTTGCAATCCGAGATAATGATGACTTCGTGACCTCGTCTTGCAAGATCCGCCACCAGCTCTCGCATCCCACTGATGAAGCGAATCTCATCGAGACATTTCAGAACATCGGACGATGGTCCTGGTTTGCTAGCTTTCACACGTCGAAGGGACGGTGGCAAATCCCACATAGCATGATCTCTGCCTCGCATACTTTTCTCGGGAATGACTTTTACAAAGCAGTTGTCGCAATTAGACTCCACTAGAGTGCTATCGAAATCAAAAGCCACAAGTATTTTCGAAGGTTGTGCAGGCACTTGTGGGGAAGCACCACGTATAGACATCTCATCAAGGCAAGATTAAGAATAGTTTTTAGGAGTGTTCAGTCTCTTTAAGTGGCTCAATGTGTTTTTAACTGGAATGAAACAAATTTCATTTGTATGACCTTCAAATCACAATCTACCTAATCGGATGCTTTTTACAACTGCTACAAAATAATTTCGTACGGTTGGAGTGGCATGAGGTGGTTTTTTAAGTGACTTATACTGGTGTCTATGGGCAGAGGTGGAGTTAGGTAACACGGTTCCTTGTGAAAGGACAAATTTTAGTGCTCTCTACACGTATAACTGAGGGTCTCTTGGTCGCTTGTATACCTTTACAAATGTATGCCATTTGGTGCCCGGTGCAGGGAAACCAATCACACTGCTCTAAATCTGCCTCGATATACGTACCATCTTAGTTAAAAAAACAGCACTTAAAATTAACTGGTTTGTTTTAACTAACTTCTTAAACTGGTACCTATAGGCCTACCCATAGACATGTGGTGCATTCATACCAGTATGAAATTATTTCCAGGGAATTGTAAAGAACTCAAGAGGAATCATGTCATGACTCTTTTTTTTTCAGGAACCATTCACTGTCAGAAAAATTGTGACAGTAATAACTTTTTTTTGGAGGGGGGGATCTTTTTTTTAAATAAAAAAGACTAAAATGAAACATTCATTTTTAATACTTTTATTTGATTTACAAAACTTGTACCTACTTGTTATTTGTTGTTTATCCTTGTTCCCTGCTGGAAATTGGAATTTTGTTTGCCGGCGGATATCTCAAAAAGTGGTTGTTCTTTAGATAAATCATTGATTTGGATGACTGATACATACAAAAATTTGGGAATTCATGTCCGTCGGCATTGATGATGAAGGGACCTAATTAAACCCTTTATCCTTCATTGGATCTTAGTCTCTTATTTTAAGAGAGGAGGAATTGCCTCCAAACAATGGATTCCTGCACTAGCCATGCACTGTGTGGGCATGAGCTTGTAAGCACTGAACATAGCTCACGTTCAACAATGAAAACACCAAACACTAAACACTTATTTTATGCTTAAGAATATTGCTGAGGATTGTGGTTAATTCAATTAAGAAATTCTGTTAAAAACTTTTTTACTTGGTAGTTTGAAAAAATGCATCATTTTAATGATAGATACAACCTTTTTCATACATTTTTTTCCACTATTCTATCGATACCGTTTCGATATTATACATTTTGTAAGCAAAAATTGAATAGGTTACTGCCAAGCATTTAAGGCGTATTTTGTTAAGTAATTTAAAAAAATTCTATATTTACAAATCAAACAAGGTCTTGATAACCTTATTATTGGAGTTTATTAACAAGGCCAAATGCTTCTTTTCCTTCGGACAAGTCGACAAATTGTTGAGCAATTTCCATTGCAACGCGTACTTGTGCTTCGTGCGTGCTAGCACCCAAGTGAGGCGTACATATCACATTAGGGTGTTGGAGTAGCTCGGTATGATTCGGTGGCTCCTGTAATATGTATAAAGGAAAACAATGTCACACCGACAAAAATTGCTGAATTCACCTAGTATATTAAAATTAAGGCTCACCTCTTCATAAACATCTAAGGCTACACCGCCACATTGACCTTTCTCTAGAGCGGCCAATAGTGCGCTTTCGTCTATGACTCCACCACGAGACACGTTGATTATTCTTACTCCACGTTTGCAACTATCAAACGTTTCTTCATTCAACAAATCTGGAATTAGGCACCCAAATTAGTGGTGACACGTTTTCTGAAAAAAGGGGTCAATATGAATTTTGCGTACGTTTCGTTTCCGGTAGAAGTGGCACGTGAAGTGTAATGACATCTGCCAATGGCCATAGTTCATCCAAAGGCATTGATTCTACACCGAATTTGATACTTTCTTCGGCAGGAATAATTGGATCGTAACCAATGGTCTGCAGATATAGAAAGAGACAATTCACTTATTTTCTGTATTTAATAACTTTTATCCGCGCTGACAGTATTACCTTCATGCCAAAGACCTGTAGTCTTTTGGCAACTTCACGGCCGATTCGTCCAAGTCCTACAATTGCTAAAGTTTTGCCCATCACTTCGTTGCCCATGAAATCCTTTCGATTCCATTCACCCGCTTTCACCGAAGCTGTTGCACGTGGAATTTCTCTGGGGGGAAAAACCATCCCATTGTATTATCAAGTTTTGATTTGATGTCTTGTTCCACTTTAGTTTATCACTATGTTGTAGTTTACCTGAAGAGTGCTAATATCATGGCACATGTGTGTTCGACGGCACTAATGGTATTTCCCCCAGGAGTGCTGTTTTTTTCCACAAAAAAAAAAATTAATTCAGTTTTAAAATTTAAAATCATATAATGAAATAAATTAAATTATAATAGTGGGTGTAATAGTACTTCATAACAAGAATTTTATTTTCAGTTGCAGCATCACAGTCAATATTATCAACACCTGTTCCAGCACGACCTACGATTCGAAGCGTTGGGGACCCTTTCTGCAAAATTTCTGCAGTTACTTTAGTTGCTGAACGTACAATTAACCCATCATAGTTCTGAAAAAAACAAATTGCAATATAGAAATAATTTAATTTATAATTTTAGTGATGCTTTTATTGACTATGTCCGATAACTAGTTTTGCTAATAGTTAAATGTTACATCCTTAATGGATTTCATGTGATATAATAATTTGTTTGGTCTGTATGTTTGTTTGTTTGTATGTCTGTCACACCAAAATCAGAATTTTTTTTGCAGGTGCAGCTGCGAAAAATTGCAACTGCAGCTGCTAAATTATTACTTTCAGTATAATACACTCGAATGTTGCCAGTTAACATAAAATGTTTCTGTCATTGTTGAAGGGCATACATATAGCTAATACAGTACTAAAGTAGTACATGTTGGACCTCACTAATTCAGAATTCATTAATCCGGTGGCAGCTTCGATGGTTCGGCAATTGGAATTTACAGTGAAATTTAGAGTGAATAATTTGCTTCATAATTTTTCAATTTATGGTAAATACTTTTTTAAATAATTGTTAAATTTATAGTTAATGTAACAGTTAGTACTTAATTTTTAAATTTACAGTTTAGTTTGCCATTTTTCCCTAAGCTTCACTGGTTCGGAAAATTCGCTAATCCAGCCTTTTTTTTGGTCACAAGCTTTCTGGATTAGTGAAGTCCAATCTGTAATAAAGTGCACAATGATGACAATATTGGAACTAATAAGCCTACACCATGACATATACTTTAGTGTAATATGTCATGCCTATACAGGTGTTTTATGCATCTAGTATGAAAACATTTGTAATACAAAACCAATTTTATAAAAATTTTAATTTATGTACAAGTGTGTTGGACACCAATGGATTTAAAAAGATTTCATGTCAGGAATCTGCACTATGGAAAATGTTATCTCCAATTTTATTTTTTCCTTTGGAAAAACAAAAACAGGAAACTGATATTCCTTGTCAAGGAAAAGGTTTCCAATCAAGAAACCATTCTGACCATGGTGGAGTGCTGGAATTATTGATTTTCCTGTCTCCATTGCAGTACGTGGGATTATACATGTATTTTTTAAAGTAATACATGACACTGCAATTTTTGTGATTCCAAGTTTAATATTTCACGTATTTCTTGTGAATCTTCATTCTAATTTTGCATTTTTATATTTACTTAACTTAATCCAGCATTTGTGTCCACTTTACTGTCAAATAACATAATAATGCAGAAGAATTTTTTCTTCTTCTTTTGTAACCAAGCTTTCAGCATCCACATATTACAAATTTCACTTACAGATATTCCATCCAGTATTTCTGCATGAGGCATCTGTGGTTTGTAATTAACTTCAATACCATGTTCGCGTAAGATGTTGATGCACGCCTTGTCTATTTTATCAGTTATGAGAACTCGGCGTAGAGACAACATTGCTTCTGGTAGTATTCCAAAGCTAAGGGCTTGTCAACTGCCTTTGACAAGAATTTCTTGTTGTCAAACTGGCTTTGCAGTTGTAGAAGAGTAGTAGTTGCCGTACCCACTTTGCCTACAGCAAAACGTTTCGGAAAAAGAAAAAAATTTATACCACAACGCTATTGGCTAGATCTTTGGGTCAATATTCAGACTTATGACCTTGTGAAATATTACCTTCTAGTATGTTTATTTTTTTTGTTTTCTTTTACAGACAAAGTCTAGTCGAATAATGACACTTGATGATTAACAAAAAAAATTTTGTTGGCAATTAAACGCAATATTTTAATTAAATTTGTTTTTATTTAAATTGCAAACTGATTCAAATTAATGCAATTTTATAAATTACTCTTAACACACAAAAAGTCCTTTCAATGTTAAGAAATTTTTTTTTAATTTCCTTTTTTTTATATGTGATTCTTTTTCTAATAAATTAAAAAGTATTTTTTTATACTTATAAATAATAGGCTAGAATTTTTATTCTAATAAGCCAATACATTAAGTTATTCTTATTTTTTTTTTTTTTTGCATTACAGCAAAGTATGCTGTAGAGTCGATAGGAAATAATAACCGGGAACATGCAGAAAATTGTGGTAACAAAATATTACGAATGGCTACTGTTACACTCTCTTCACAAACAATGTCACGTATATGGTGGCATTTATATAAAAAAAACAATGAACACTTTTATGGTTATGTACATGTTTATACACTGTTGTCACTGGTTGAACCATTTTTATTTGGCAGTGTGATGACATAGCAACACAATTGTGAATCATCTTCGGTGGCTTTTCGTTTCCTTGGTGAACCTTTTTCGAATCGCGAATAATCGTGTGTCTTTAAATGGGTGGGTCTATTCGTTGTCTTCTTAGGTTTGATAGATCTTAACGAAGTTGTCCTCGCGGGACATTTAGCATTAGGTCTAGACTTCATTTTAAGTTTCTGTGCGGCTGTAGTAGCTCTCGTCGTCCGTCTTTTAGCTGGTTTCTTTTCCTCATCGTCGCACGCGTCCGGGTTCGGTATGAACATGCCGAACCGGGCCATGGTCGACAACAATTCGTCATCTGTTTTGGCATATTTTTCAGCATTGTGTAACATCCTTTTAATGGCTGGAAGAAAAAGTCTTGGACTCTTGTGAAGTCCATCCAGGATACGATTGGTGAAGGTGGTAAATGCCACTTTAGCTGCTCGTATCTCGTCACTACCAATTCTATGTCCGATTTGCTGTTCCGATGCTTCGCTTTCGACACTCATCTGACTAACACCATTACTCATTTGCGAATCATTTCCTAGGTAGAGTTCATGTTGCTGTTCCTGTTGTTTGGATGAAACATTATTATCTAGGGAATCGTTAGCTGAAAGTTGCAACCATGTTGGAACCTCATCGGTTCCGGTGGCAATTTTCAACATGATTTGTTGGATGCTTTCCGATGCCATTGAAAAACTTAAAGAATTTTCAAAGTCCATTTTATGGATGACAAGAGACTGATGTTTGCACATACGCCCAACGCTTCCTCTGACGCACGAACACAATCCAGTGGTGACGTCGACGGTGTACCGAGTGTTCATGTCTCCCTCGCGTGGTACAAAGAAACATAACTTTTGACCGGGTACTGCTTGAATGTTATCCAGAGACCCGTTTCCTTTGATGGTGATAAATTCCTTCAAAATATTCAAGTGGACTTTTCCCTGATAAAAATCCAAAAGTCTCTTTTGGATAAACTGTTCAAACCTTGTCACTAAAAAGTCGAGAAGCTGCACAAGATTGAATGTCAAAACACGATCTATCACACAATCTTTTAGAATCCTGTATGACAACTCGAAGTATTCGTTGGTGTCGTTCCCATGGATATTGGAACCGATCCTGTAACAGGAAGCCCAGAGTGCACGCATCCGCCAGAAACGCTCTAAGAAAGTGACAAAGTTTGGATAGCTGGTTTTCATGCGGTTACAAATGCTTCCATAGATATGAAACAGCTCTTCCTCAGTTTTTGCATACAACATTGGTTTTAACCAGAAATACATCTCTTGTTTATCGTCTTCCATGACATTATTTTTCCTGTCCAACAACCATCCCCACATAGTTCGAAGCATATGGACTTGACTATAAAGGAACTGAGACGTTGGGAACATAGCTTTCAGAGGATGAACTTCAGATTCGTCCGAGTCCATCAAAATGACATTTGGAAAGAGCTGGTTGGAGAAGGCAGTGCTGGGGAAACAGCATTTCAATTGCAGCAGAGCCTCATGGAGTAACGATTCCGATTTGGTATCCGTAACAATGATTCCGAGAGGTAAATCACCAGCAATGGTGGGAACTTGTAAGAAATAAAGATGGTGTTTCTCACGTTCCATTCGGCTTACGGATTCCAAAATCATCAGTTCCGACGCTTGCGGCAAATACGTGTGAACCCGAGACATTAGTGGAGTGCAGAGGGCTACATAGATGTGGTCGTCTTTTTTCCCAAAAATTGCTTTTCCACCACTTTCGTCCATGTATTCCTTGAGGTAAATCTCTACATCGGCGTACATGTCACCACCTCTCTGACCATAGCCCTCGTGAAACACTTCCGAGTACAGATGATAGCAAACAGATAAAGAGGGGATGTAACAGCCATCTGCTGCATAGAGATGATAGTCTTTGCCATGTTCGATGAAGATGTCAGTTTTCAAACAGTACAGTGCCGAGAATGGAGAATGGCCCTTGTGAAAGAGATCAATGAGTTTTTGCTTGTAGATCTCAGAAAATGGCCGGAATTGCAAAATAGCTGCAGATTTGATGGCATGGTTATGGACGTTCAAGATGCGAATGATGCATGGCCAATCCTTCAAAACGGTGTGGTCGTTCTTTTGGGATTTTGAATTCTTTCGGTATCTGAAAATGGAATAATCATACAACTTTTTTTTATGTTGTAAGAAAATATTTTTAGTAGATATATAACTTCCATAGATATCCATTTACCTTTTTATAATGATTTGGAGAGTAGCTGGGCAGTTAGTGTTTTTAGTAAGGCGAGCTCCTTTCAGACGTTTCCCTTGGTTGTGGTGGCATTTCAAATCGACTCTGTAAATGTTGATCTTTCCAGCTTTAGGATATGTCCTTTGAATACGCCACGTTGTTAGAGTCTTTTCGCTAAACTCCTGCAACCAGATCTGGAAATATATATTCCAAAAATCAGAATCCATGCAAATTCACCTCACCATTAATACATTTAAGTCACATTTTCTTTTTAAATTTAACCAAACATTTAGTCATTCGAATAGGCAACATTTTACCCAATTTACATTGGTGACAAAAATTATTTATATTTTGTACAACATAATGGTATCCCTTTAACTTTTTTAGTGTACCACATCAATTAGTAACAAAAAATATTATATAATCTTGGTACTTTCCAGTTATAGCAGGGTCCATCTGATGTTGCTATTTACTTGTACTTGACTTGGTTAAGGGTTTATTTTGCAGGTTAGGTTAGGAAAACTAAACAAAATCATACATTTAATACGTTTCTTTGTTTTTCCTAACTTAACTCGAAAAATAAACCCATAATCAAGTACAAACAAATAGCAACATCAGACGGGCCCCGCTATAACCGGAAAGTACCAAATTCTTTAACAAAGAATTGTGATAAAACATAAGTTAATAAAAAAATTGAATAATATAAGTTCAGGTTATATCACCTACACGTAAAATGTGCACTAATTCACACATAATCATTAACATAGTTTAAATCTAATTTAAATGTTAAATACTATTTTTCTTGCAATTTTTTCTGCCTGGAAAATTACTTGGTTTTCTGGAGAAAAAAAAAATTAATAAAGTTTAAACTTAACTTACAATTATAAAAAAAATATTTCCAGTAAGCTCAATGAACCTTTAAATTTTAAATAATTTATTTACCTTACAAAAAAAACCCTACAATAATTAGAGAATTATGAAACAAAAAATAAAAAACAAACACTGTAAAAGAAAATAACAAATTACCGGTAATTTGAAAAAAAAATAAAAATACAGTACAAAAAAATTAATCAACTAATATTCGGAAGTAAGCAATCAGACGTGACAATTGCCAATTAACGATTTGACTGATCTGTCAATAAATTACATCAAGGTAGTTATTAGAAGACATTTAAACCCCCCGCAGTTACAGGTACTACACTAGCAGCAACAACAATAATGATGATGATACTACGAAGAGGAGATGATGAAGGGCGTTGTTCTTGTAAAGAAGGCCGCCTCTGAGTCTACCTTGGCCGCTGCTTCGTCTCGTATTTCCATAACGTGAAACTCGATCCATTTTTCTTTGGCAGGGTTACGAGCATTGTGTCGATAAGCATAGTTGGAAGGTAACATGTCTTGCAAAGCTCTGCCGTTGTTGCGATCTCCATCACTTACTACAATACTCGTATCGGCTAGTTGAACGCAAGCCACACGGCTTTCCGCCATGATTGGTACTCGTCCCACTGGCAACAATTTAAAAACAACTCCAATTTCGTTTGCAATTTGTATATTTTGTCGTGTCAACGATTAGTAATAGAGGTGTTATAACGAGGAATGAGTTTTCGTTTCGTATAATTCTGTTTGTAGAATTGTTATTTTGTAATTAGTATTTTTTTTTTTAAAAATATATTTTAAAGAAAGTTTGACTAGATGTTGTTTAGTTGGATGATGTGTTCACAGATGGCTATACTTGCAGCATTCTTTGGAAAACTGTTGTTTTGAAACATTCTAGAGATTAAGAAAGTTTTGAAAGAAAACATAAAAAGTTTTGAAAATGTTATTTAAATGAATATTGGAATAATAAATATAATCTATGAAGTTCCATATTTTTATTTATTTTTTTTATTGTTATTTATATAGAATTTCGTTTGTGCGAAACTTAATATAGAACTGAGAATACCGCCGTGCGAGTAATGAGGCAATGATGTGTGTCCAAAAATCACAAAAAATTAAATGAAAATAAATAAATAAAATAAAAATAAAATAAAATACATAAAATTAAAATCCGATCATATCTACATAAAATAATTTTAACACGTGGTTTAAATAAAAAAAATAATACAAATTTTATTTTGTACAGAAGGTGACTTTTTGTAAATGTGTTTCTAGTGTCAATGACGATAACTTACAACAGAAAAACTAAAAAGGCCATTAAAAATTCAAAAATATTCTTAAATACGTAATTTTGGAAAGTCGGAAAGCATATGGATTTTGGAAAGTTTATGGATTTTGGAAAGTCTGTGGATTTTGGAACGGCTGTGGATTTTGGAAAGTCTATGGATTTCGAAAAGTCTGTGAATTTCGAAAAGTTTGTGGATTTTGGAAAGTCTATAAATTTTGGAAAGTATGGAATACGTAATATTGGAAAGTCTTAGTGCAGGTGGGTGAATAAGGATAGAAAACATTTGCCACTCGAGTCAAGAACTATTGAAAAAGCGTTAAAAAAACCGACTTTTGAAGACAGAGAGTTATATATATTTGTGCTAGACAAATGACAAAAAATTTGATGGTAAAATAATCTGACTTTTTTTCATTTTTAATTTTAACCCTAAAAATCATTTTTTTTTTTTTTTTGCATAATCCGATATTCTACATTTGATTGTAAGAATTATCACTGAGTCATCTCTTCAAAACAAGCTATTTGAACTTAATTCATTAAGTTTTGGAGAATGTGTCTTGTTAACGTACTTTTCGCACTGAGAGCAGCAAGTTTTGAACAAAATGTTTCAAAACAAGCTATTCGAACATCATATTTTAGATATCGATGTTTTTTTTTTCATCTTTAGAAATTTTGTTTTCACAAATATTAAAAAGGTCTAACTATATTGTAATTGGTTATTTCCAAAATCGACAAAGACTAGAAACGAGTATTTTTTGTGTAGAGGTTGCGAATTTATTAATATTTGTGTTTTTAGAAATTCTCAAAATAAATTTAAATTTGCACTTTATAATCATCATTCAGAATGATTGGTAACTAGTATTTGTATCATCGTTATTATTAAAATCGATGGTTTTAACTATGAACATCAACAGTTTGAAAAAACAACAAAATTCGCGGGAATAAAGTTTAAAAAATAAATTATGAAAAAATTATCTAAATTGTTTGTCCAGTATTTAAAAATTAATTTCATAATTAAATTAAATGGTGTCTATTACATATGTAATATACTGGTTAATTCATGCTGATTAATATTATATTGGCTTAAAATCAGTTATTTAATACATTAGGTACATTTAAATTGATATACAGTATGTAAATTTAAATTTTTCGTTAATAAAAAAATCCAATATATCAGTAATATAAAAAATTGAAATTTCTAAAATATTTTAATTAACAAATAAAGTTTCCAAATCGTAAGTTTGTACTTCCCTGTATGACACATTTTAGGGGTCATTTTGCGTTGGCTTTGCTGCTTAGCATTATTGCATCGCTGTTCAGCCCTCATTTATAAACACCTACTTATCACCACTCCTATCTCCCATTTTAATTAACTCTCTATTAAAAATAAAATAAAAGCAATATTGTAATCCCATTAAATTTTCTTTAATAATTAATAACAATTAATTTCAATCTCCACCAACCGATAAAAACTAAATCCTAATTCAATTTTTATCGAGCATCTTTCAAATTTCCGTTTCATGTCACATCTAATTTTTGACACCCACGAAATAGGTAGTGGAAAACTTGTGGGTGCCGCCGACACCGACCGCCACTAAGACAATAGTATTTTACCCCCACCCTTTGGTCGAATCAAATGGACTCTTCACGATAGGTGGTGATGGCGCCTCTTTGCTGCCTCTGCCTATGACGACTCGGATGACGACGACGGATAGTCGGGTCCGCCGTCGCCTAATACATAGGTGAGGTTCCTTACTAATTTTTATTACATTTATAATTTCCTTTTCTTTTTTGTATTTCAAAATCGATTAAAATGGTCACCTAAACGCTCTGTTACACCTGACTCATTTATCACCTGTCTCACGCTACACGTAGTATATGTATCGTACCGATAATAACGAGTTAGCTTTGCTTAAATTCGTTTTAATTTTTAAAATTCACATCAATATATGTTTTTAATGTTATTTTGTAATTAGATTTTAATTGTGTAGTACTATCATCAGTTCTTATTAAATAAAAGAATTTTTGTATATTTTTCTTAAAAAAAAATTATTAATATTTCATTCACTAGTTTTACGCTTGGTTTCTATGAACACGTGAAAGGCTGTTGTCAATTTTTTTGACAAGTTGTAAGTGACAGATTCATTGATACATTTTTATATATGCAGTATATATTTATATTTAATGTATACAGTATTTTTAATAATTCATTTTTAGACCTACTCATTTTGGTTCCACGTTACCCTTTTTAATATAGACATATACAAAAAAAAATTGGTTCGATGTATTATTAAATTTTGTTTTTTCATTATATATATATTTTTTATTAACTCATTTTGTATAATAATAAACAAAATAGTCTGTTTTTTTGTTGATGTTATTGTTGTTGTTTGTAAAAGCCGAATTTTTTTGGTTATTTTAACTCGATTGAGAAAGGAAAATCGATTTTGTCTCGCTTTTAAAAGCCTACAAATCGGATTTACGGGAAGTAGTAGTAGGTAGTAGGTTTCATCTTAGGTGACCCTTAAATTTACAGTTTCCGCCTTTGATGAGGAGGTTCACTCACGCTCTTTGGTCAAGTGATGAAAGGATTGAGAAGATGTGGCAACTACAGTGTTGACAGCTTCCAAGTGTCCAGCAAAGAAGAAGAAGAAGAAGAGCTTCGTGTCAGTGATGGAAGATGGTTAAGAATTACATCCGAACAACTCATTGTTCTTCCACCCACGCATAAAACCATTCAGGTAGAAAAATACATTGAAACATTATCATTTTAAACTTTTTTTAATATATCTTTTATTGTCACTTGGTTTTTGTATTTTGTTTTTTTGGTACATCTGGTTACACGTGTTTCCGTAATTATTATTATTTATGTACGTGCACTTAAATAACGTGTTTCTTATACGTTGACACTTATTCGACTATCATCAGGCAGAAAAAAAAGAGTGTCGGAAAAATTAGCTTTTACAACTGTCGTTGATTGAGTGTTAAGGTTGTAAAAGATAATTTTCTGACACCCTGTAAATTTCAACAAATAATCTTTTTTTTTTTTTAAGTGCCAGAAACCTGTGCGTGTCCAAAATTTTAGAACATGAATACTATACCAAGACAAATTGTAAAAAAATAGGTCGAATTGTAAAAACTTTTTTTGAACATCCAGTAAAATTTTAAATTATACAGAGTGTCTCATAAATCTTGGTGCAGTTTTCATTTAACTAAGCTTAAAACTGCCACTTTTAAGACACCCTGAATAACATTAACTGCGTTTGAAATATATTTTATAATATCGTATAATGTAATATTACTACTGTATATTGTATAAATTAATAATACTACAGTGAAATCCGGTTATTATGATCAGCCTGTGTCATATTGACTGTTTTTATTGCCATTGTTTAATATGTTATTAGCCTGTCATTGTTACTACAACACATTATCAATTCAGTTTTCATTACTTTTATTAAATATTGATTTGTTTACAACACATTGTGACATTATTAATTGTTAGAATTATAAGTTTCATTTTTTGTTTGTTTCGATATAGTTTTTAATTAATTATTTTTTGATTGATTTCTTTTGTGTCTTTTTGTAAGGCGTGGTCAATTGGAAAAAAACTCAATTATTCTAAAGAATTAATTAATATTATAACCACTCTAATGAGAGTTTTGTCAAAATTGATTTTATGTTATGTTTCAGGTGTGTAAACATCAAACTAGACCACGCGTATCAACAACACTTTCTATAATAAATAGTAGCGATTATCCGTAATGTCAATTGGATTTAATTAGTTGTATTGATTTTAAATTAGTATCGATTATGAAATCGTTACAAATTCTTATTAATGTCATTTTAAATATTTATTTTATATATAGGAAAGAGTTGTGACACTAGAAAGGCAAAACGTTGTTGGTTTTGGATTAAGTGTCAAGGTATAAAGTATATCAAACAATATTTTTGAAAATTTAATTTTGAAAATTATAAAATAATCGATATTTAATAAAATACTTTTCACAGGGAGGAGCTGAATATCAACTGCCATTAATCGTATCACGAATTTTGCCCAATGGTCCAGCTCATTTATCTGGGAAGTTATTTGTCGGCGATGCTGTTATTAAAGTGATTTGTTTTATTTTTTAATATTTTGGTTTTTATGAATATTTATATAATATATATTGATAATTGTATTGATTTTATTTTTTAGATAAATGATCAACTTGTTAATAATCTAAAGCATGACGATGCAGTCAAGTGTTTACACCGTTCCAATGAAACAGTGACACTCACTGTGCGACATTTACCGTTCATTGGACAATTTTTATCTTTAGGTACATAAAATATATCAAAACAAAAAATATTGATTTTATTATTATTATTATTATTATTTTAATTTTGTTCAAGACACGTTAAATGTTGTTAATTTTATAGGAAAATCAGACAATCGATTCCAGGATTGTGAAATATATGAAAACTATCCTGTAAGTGGGTATATTTCGAATGATTGTAGGAAATAATGTCAAAGGAAAAAAAGTCAAAAACTAGACAAAGCAGCAAAAGTAAAAAAAAAACAAGACGTCAAAAATACTTTTTTGACTTCTTTTTTTTTGTTGACTTTGCTTGTTTTGACGTCTTTTTTTACATTTCTATTTTTTTGTCTTGTTTTTCACTTTTGTGTCCTTTGACTTTATTTCCCACTATCTTCTAAATAAAGGCCTCTGACACGCATTTTTTGATGTGGCCCTTGGAGCAAATTGGGGGTAACTATGACGCCAACCAGTTTTCATTGATGGGACAACAAGCTGACATCAAAATCGTTCACAAATTGCTCCACAAAAACTTGCGTGCGTCAGGTCTTAATAATATTTGAAAATTATCTTTAACACTTTAATACTAAATATACCTGCAGTGATAATTTTTGGACACCTTGTATAATATATTTGTTTTTAATCTACAGTATTGTATTAATAAATTATATCTATTTTGAAAGGGTTTTTTAACCGATGTCATCGTCATTCCGTTACTTATGGCTCACGTGACAACTTATGATGTACAAGGTCCGTCTCAAAGGTAAATCTATGATATAAATATATGAACTGTAAAATTTATAATTTTTTTATAGTAGTAGTAATGGAATCAAAAAGTTTCCGTAAAATTAAAATATTTCATGTATTTAAATTTTCCGGAAACTTTTTGATCACTTCGTGTACTTAGTGTATAGTTAACAAATAGAAATATTTTTCACTTTTTCATGAGTATTATAGGATTTTTATTATACAAAATGCTTAAAAATATTTTCTGATAATATAATTTTACAAAATTAATGAAAAAAATTAAAAATATTAATATTTACATACAACTGTATTAAATTTTGTGTTAGATCATCTACTTTCGAAGTGAGAAGTTACGATGGTCAAACATCAGCTGTGATACATTGTGACGATGTCACCATTTTGGAAAAATGCATGAATATCATATCTAGCAATATCCAGAAGAAAAACAATCAGCAGGTACGTTGTTACATAATCTATTTTTATTTATGATGTTGGAAAAATTATTTATACACCTGATGTTGCATTTATCTCTTAAGTGTAAAAATAAATTTTCAGACACCCTGTATACGGGAAAGTTTTTTTTATACAACATTTTCAAACTTGCAAAACTTGAAAGTCAAGTTGATAACACTTTTCTGTTTTTTTTTTCCGACACGTGTTTTTTATTTTTTATAGTTGAAAATGCTGAATCGGTGTTTCTTGTCATCAGAGTCGATTTCTTATGTCGCGTGGGTGGAAGAAGCGCAATCGTTGGCATGCCAACCGTGGAGACCTCGATTTTTGATACTCAAAGGGGAAGATGTAATGCTTTTTGAAATGCCTCCGGTAAAACATCAAACTTCCTTTTTCATATCGCATTACTCTTATCATCATGATGAAAGTTATGAGCGGAAGAAGAAGAATTATCATCATCTTTTTCCTTTTTATTATTTAATAATTTTCTTCCGTTATTGCTATTTTTTTTTCATAATTTTAGCTGACGTCCAAAGAAGTTATGAAATGTGGAATTTCGTATAAAATCCATCAATCGGTGTTCAAGTTAATAAAAGTAAGAAATGTTTTTTTTACTATTATGTGTAATAATAGGAAACGAGTTATTAGTCCATATTGTCGTTATTGATGGTCGAAAGTTGATGACCACTTTTGGGAAAAACATCCCACGTTGGATCGATAACACTGTATGGGGTTTTCACTTTATTTTTATTTTATTTTTACAATGCAACTTCCTGTTTCGTACGATAAAAAAATCGATTGTACTATAAGACCCTGTTAGTAGCAATTGAGTGTCTTTCGTGTAACTTTTAGGTCCGGGTTTCTCATTTTTTATTACCGTTGCGACATGGTTTTCATTTTATAGTTAGAGAAACACAGAAACGATATAACATACATACATATTTTTATTTTTATTTTAGTCGGACCTGTTGGTTCGTATTATAAAATGGTATATTCTACAGAAACGTGAGCTATTATATATAATCGTATGATGAAAACATAAACCCAAAAAAGAAAAATATTTATATTATAATAATAAAAAACAAAAACAAAATGCTGACTGACTGTAAATTATATATTACTAGATGAGTTTCCCGTGCAAAAGCACGGAATATCAAAATAATAAATTTTGAAGTTCTTTATTTTAATTCCTGGGAGCGTTACAGAAAGTGTCTATTATTTAAAGAGATGCTGCAACATTAAATTATTATCTGTTTTTTTTAAGGTTGTTTGTGAAAAATAAGAATCATGTGATTTTACGGATTTCAATGTGTGGATTAGAAAATTTTTAAAATTGAAAATATTGATAGGATAACGTGTACAGTACATGATATACTGGTACTTAGAAAATTGATTTGGTGGGGGATAAAATTTGTAAGAGTTTTGAGATTTAAAAGTATCGAAGTATATTTTGAAGGTATTGTTAGGAAATATACGTATACTGTACCGGGTGGGTCAAAATAACTATCACCAATTTTCAAATAAGTATCGATTTCTCATGAACCATTTATGATACACAAAATCTAATGAGTTTGTGTTATTAACATACGAAGATGGGAAAGTAATGTATATAGTATATACACCCTGTATATTAAATATAAACTTAGTTGACGTTTTCTAATTTGGTCAATACAATTAAAATTTTGCAATTTACAAGAACTTTTTTGTGTCCTCCAGGACGAAACGTTCCATCTTATGTTGCAATAGTTATTAACCACTCAAACGACCGTGTTATAACGCCACGTCTTCTTTAACCAAACTTTCCACAACAACGTAAGCTAGGCTACGTTTTAGATTAAGTGTCAATATTTAACAACCAGTGACGTAATACATTAACTTAACGCTTACGAGTTTTTATTGACCCTGAACCAATGGAATCATGGAAGAGATTAATGTCACAATACTGTCGTTTAGAAAGTTAATTAATCGAAAACCGTATCTCCTATTACAACATGGGACTTTTCATCGAGGAATTTTCCTCGCCGTCGATTTTTTTAGACACCTTGTATAGTATAACTCAAATTTGCTAACTACAGGATGGTGATTCATCAAGATCTAATTGTTTTATGATGGAAACGAGTGAAGAAGAAGGTGGACATCAACTGGCAGCAGAAAGTGCGACAGCGTTGCAACAACTTCACGTAGCGTGGCAAAGAGCTACTTACGCGGCTGTAACGAGATTAGGGGTCAGTGGATCCATTTCGCATTGACATTCAGAATCGAATTTCCAAGTCTGAAGTCTTTTAATAGTTCTTTTTTTTTGGTTTTGTTTTTCAGAGTCAAAGTTTTTCGGCCTTGTCTTCTGGTCGTGCTGTTGCACTTACTCTTGACTGGACATCAGGATTTTCACTGTATGATGTTGGAAACAAGGTTATTATTTATCTAATAATACATTTTTTGTATTATTTATAAATATAAAATTTTTATTAAGTATTACTTCAATTAATGCCAGTTGTTTTAATTCACTTTGTTAATCAGTGTTATCTTTGGACCTATCGGTTTTCGCAATTGAAAGGTTCTTGCGATGATGGCAAATGCAGATTGAAACTTCATTTTTCTGATCAAGATTCTAAAAATGTGGAAACTAAGGTAATTTGACTTGTGCATCTGTACGCGTTGACACCACACTAGTGGAGTTACTGGTAATGGTGTCACCCAGAATATCGGAACACTATTCTCCAGGAAAATAGCCTCCACGACAATACCGCCACAACATGGGTATTAAGTAGAGTTGCGAATCATTGTATAAAGTTTTATTTAACATCATAATCAAATTAAAGTTTTGGAAATGATTTCAAATCAAAATCATAACCTTTCGTAACCTTTGCCCATTTTGAGCGTTCAATAAATTCAATTCAATTCAATTCAAAATCACATTGTTTAAATTAAAAATCACATCCTACGAGGTGCAACCCAAATTTCCCGAACTTTTGGGTAGCATCTCGTATAATTTAGTTTCCTTAAAGCGTTAATAGCGAAATTTTGCTTTCATTTTTTCCAGGACACTTGTTGGAATTAGAAATTGAGAACCCTGAAATATTAAATTTTGAAACCGTTGACGAGGGTATTGTTCAGTATATATTATCTTGCGAAAATATTGTCCTAGTTAGGGGGAGGTATAGGAGTATTGTCTACCTAGTGCGGTATTTTATGGTGTCACCCTAACCCCCATGGTGTCAACTTTTGATCAGCGATTATGAAAATGTTATTTGATACGTCATGTGCTAATGTGCATGACTTGGTTCCACACGTGTGACATCCCTTTGGTGACACCACATAGTTTTGCTAACATATTATTAAATGAGTTAATTAATATGAAGTCTTCTCATTGCATCACGTAATTCAATCATATATCATGAAGTTTAATTTAGTTTCTAAAGCAAATCCTTTAGCTTTTCTGTATAACACAGTGAAATGGCTAATATCGTTTTAGAACTTTCCTGCCGAGCACAGCGCATTGCTACACCTTTCGAAGGCTTTCCAACATAACACCGTGCAAAAGCTACAGCTAACCGGCGAATTTAAAATAAAATAAACTTTTACAGCATAAAATTTTAGTCTTGTAGTGGCGTGCAGTACATTTAAGTTAGGGTTACGAAAAACAGTTTTTTGTCGTTATAGCTAATTATAGGAATATTTTTGTAAAAAGATAATAAAATTTCTGCTGAAACACTGCACAGATGCTTTATGTGTCACAACCTCTGACGGTGTCACCCGATGCGATTCGCACTCTATACCTAGTGACGCTACTTGTATCCCACTACCAAATATAATGACATCGAATCATCTCTTATTTTTTTCAGGAGTTGGAATGTCCACATTTGAGAAGTCTCCTCTTTTGCATCCATTCCTTTCTAACTGCAAAAATAGTCGCAGTGGATCCAGACTTTATTGGTAATAACAGTTGAAGCGAACAGAGAAATATCCTATCTACAAAGTTACTCTTCACGCGGAGGTGACCATCCTCAAGGGGCTCAGGCTCCAGGGCCCTGATACAATGATATTCAATGGAAGATGTAAGTGCTCTGGTAAGATGCTGTGTGTTTTTCTACCTATATCGAAAAATATGTTAAATGTTGGATTAAGTTATGAAAAGGTCTATGGCTATACCAAGGCCTAAGTTAGGAAAATTTAATGATTTGTTTAAAAAGATAAATTAATAAAAATGGGTGGAAGTATAAATATGAACTTAATCTGCTTATTTTTGTTACATGGATAAAAAGATTCATTTTTATTTAGTACTGCCAAGTTGTTGTTGTTGTAATGGTTGTATTTTTTGTTGTGTTAACGATTCTGTACTTGATGAAAAAAAGTGCATTGAATTGAAAAATGAATTTTTATTAAATGTAATTTAAATTTTGTAATATATGTAAATAAATATAAGTTTATGCAACATAACATTTTATCAATTATATTATTTAAGAGAGTTTGATATCCATTGATGTGTTTAGTTTTGGAAATTATTTCTGTTGTCTAACGTTTAAAATATTTTATTTCTAAATAGTAAATATTTTTTTTATAATACACATTAAAATAATTTATGTGTTTTAATAATTCTTTCGATATTTATAAAAAAAAACTATAATAATAATAAGCTCATTAGCAATTCATGGAATTTAAAAAGTATACAAAAAAATAAAACACATTATAAAAATATTACATAATGACGTAAAAGTTTGTCAACATCATATTAATGTCATTCAATAAATTGTAAAGAGGTATAATATAATTTTGGAAAAGTTTTATAATCCAGAGAATTTTTTAAAATACAAATGTTCAATACAATCGACCCGAGTCTTTCATTTGTTTATTTCACGTTTTAAATATTGATTATTGTATTTATAAAATTTTATAAATTTAAATGTATTTTACATTATACAGTATATCTATTAAATCATATAGTGTACTGTATATTTATTTAATAAAAAAATTATAAAAATTTTATTGAAAATATTATCAATTTATATCTATTTAAATTTATTTTGTAAATTAATTTATAAACATTTAATTTATAATACTGTATATATTTATAGCAATTAATGTTTAAATGTAGTGAGATTTCATATAAAACTAGCCTACTGTAGCATTCAAAACTGCTCGCTATCCCAACGGGAGGTTTTACTGCATTTCATTGTTTTTTTTTATTTTAGTACATGTGCTGCCATCGAGTGATACAAATCTACAACAATTAAAGCTGATCGCTGCTGTCAAACTCATGTCGTTGGGAACAGCTAGCCAATTTAATTGTTGCAATATTTTACCACTTGATGGTAGCACTTACACTGAAATAAGAAAAATAGTTTTAATGCAGTGAAGCCTCTCATTGAAGACAACGAGATTTTAAACTGTATTATTTATCCAATTAATGTTTGGCATTTTTAATGATAAAATTAATTTACTGAAATAATATTTTTGTGCACATTTTCTGCATTAAATACATCAATAAAAGTATATTTGTATATTTATTATTTGTATATTTATTAGTATTTGTAAATAAATGTACTTGTTTAGTCGACGTAATGCAGCACTTGATGGCAGCACATGTACTGAATTAGGAAAAATTAATTTACAAAGAGAGAGAATGGCGTCTGGCGGGTTTTATGGTTTCACGTTGGTTAAATCATTTATCACTGTTTAAAAGATTATTTTAATCCCATTGTCAACATATCAGCTACTTAATAAACTAGCTGGGCCTAAATCTTGGATTGTTCGATCATCATTTTGAAAATGGTATAGTAACTATCTGATTAACCATAGCAATCTGCGTCGTAATATATTAATTTCCAATGAAGCCCAGTGGAAGTTGGCTATTCTGTCAATTGTAATGTTATGTAAACGAAAATAACTCTTGCAGGATATTCGTAAATATTTTGGAGGATTCAGTTACAAACCTGAAAATAATAAGAAAACCGAGACTCGTATTTCCAAAACCGAAAAGTCGAAAAGGAATGCGAAGGTGAATATATATATATATATATATATATATATATATTTGAATAATTTGTTTACATTTGTTTACATTTGTTTACATTGGTTAAACACATAAAAACTATGTTCATGTGTTTGTTTTTCTACTATTTATGCATCACCTTATTTCCAGTTTAAAATCAAGGGTACACATTATGTGAAAGTCGCCTAATTTTTTGATATAGTCGATTTATTAATTATGGTGATCATACTGTTTTTTTTTTGCAGGAGAGTAGCGAAAGCCCACTTCCAAGGAAAAGGAAACGGATTATAATTTCGGATTCTGGTATGATGCCCCACCGTTTCATTTTTATGTTCATCGTTGAGATAGATAAATGGTCAAGTTTAGTTAGTGTACACAGTATATTGCATCAGAAGGTTGAATCGAAGAGTTGGTGGAAAAAAATGGCAGAAACCCACTTACATCGCTATTCCTTAAAATGCATATGTTGAATTGTTTTAGACCAGTCTGTAGCATAAAGACATTGGGTTGCCTATAATAGCCACTTTCAGGCTTGTTGAAGCAAGAATATGGAACGTGACTATTGTAAATGTGAAATTGTTTTGCGATTTCTTTATTGTCGCTTCACTTATTGGTGGTTTCACTCTCTTGTTTCACTTCTAAATCAAAAAGATACTTCAAACGGGGCATAAGTGTATTTATAAATTAGCACTATATTTGGAATAATGGCCTAATTGCATTTTTAAATTTAAGTCCTGTCAACCAAAGTTAACAGATTTTTTTGCAAAACCTGTTCACTTTCCTTCCTTTTATTCTAGACAAGAATTTTTAAATCAGGAATTTTGACAGGAATTTTAGGTGTCAAAAGTTTTTTTCTCTTTTTCTCAAAACTACATTTTTTGAGTTAAGCTGTTAATCCAACCCAACTACTCAATTTTTATGGTATACTAATTATTTTTTATGGCTGTAGATAATTGAATTAATTTGTATACATTGATCTTTTGCTCTTTTCATGTAGAATCTGAAGAGGAACCAATTCCTCGGGAAATCAGACGTAAAGATGATAAAAAATCTCGTTCTCCAGGTTGGATTTTATGTTGTGTAACGTTGCAAGATTTGTCATTTGTGCTTTTTACGTCTTATGTTGGAAAAAATTCTTATCAATGAAAATACATTTGTAGCCAAGAAAATGACAGTAGTCAATCCAAAACCATCGCCAGCTAGTAAAAAGAAATCGCCAACTCCAAAGAAATCACCTTCGAAGACAACAAAACGTGGATCCAAGAAATCGCCTGTCAAACCTCCGCTTCAAATGGCTCCTGTCGTATCCAGTAGTAATTTTTTTGGCTCAAAACCTGTACAAAGAAGCAGGAGGAAAATTTTTGCCGGTGCTGATGTCAACGATGAGGATGACTTTAAGGTGATTAATTTTCAGCTAATAATTAGTTTTAAATTTTTCATTTCATGCGCACTGATGTTGAATTTTTATAATAACTAGAGCAAACCTATGAAAAATGGTGATGATTCATCTGATATCATTGAACTTGAACCTGGTAAGTCTAGTTTGAACTGTGCCCTATATTGACTACCCAATAATCTTGTGTATAGAGAGTAATAATTGATTGAATGATTTTTGCAAGCAGAACCAGACACTAAGAAGGCGTCAACTAAAATAATCGATGATGATGGCTTTGCTGACATAGATGATGGTATTATTTGTTCTAATAATCCCAAGAATTTTTTTAAAAAAAAAAATATTTAGCTAGAAAAGTTAAACCTATAATTTATTTAATTGCGTCATGTCAATAGATAGTGAGTTTCAACTCATATTGAGTCGTATTGATGAAACGCCAAGCACCTCATTGAATACAATTTCATCTTCACCAACCACCCCGTGTACTAAAACAAAAGATCGAAAAGGTGACGAAGAAAAAAGTATGTGTTATTTCAAGACAGAATTTTATAGAATTTATAGATTTTAATATTTTAATTTATTCCAGTATGAATACTCATTGATTTTAATTACTTATATGCATAGAAAATGACTCGACTCCATCAACTAAGTTAAAAAACTTGAAAATTGTGCAGACAACTCCCAAATCGTCGGTAATTACGCTTATCTATTTACCTAGTTACAAGTTTCAGCTAGTTTATGATGGAAACTATATTTTGTTTTGCAGGAAAAAGCTGATGTGCCTGTTACACCTGAGGAACAACGTAAGAATATGGCTGTGAATTATAAGAAATATCTGGAACGGGCAGGTCCTCAAGCTCTTGGTACTAAGACCATTCCTGAGGTATGTTAATGTAAAAAAAATTGTAATTTGTCATCATTACCCATTGTATTTGTATTTACAAGATATCTGTCTGGAGAAGATATTAGTATAGTGTTTGTTTGTTCTTAACTATATTTGAAGGGCAAGGACGGTTGCTTCGAAGGGTTGACATTTGTGATAACAGGTGTGCTCGAGTCTATGGAAAGAGATGAAGGTGCTGAACTCATCAAAAAATACGCTGGTCGCGTTACGGCCAGTGTAAGCAAAAAAACGAGCTATGTCGTGGCTGGACGTGATGCTGGGCCCAGTAAATTGGATAAGGTGAGAAAACAAATAGCGGCATATATAGGCTACACCTATTAACCATTAAATACATTTTTGTCACTGATTGAACCAATTATTATGAGCTTACAAGAATTTATTTGAATGGGTGGCATCAATCCAATAGTTATGATTTTATAATTTTGTGTTGCATGAAAATAAATTGTAAAATTCACTGTTGTAGGCCAATAAATGTGGTGTGAAAGTCATTTCCGAAGATGAATTGCTCGAATTGATTACTACAAAGTCGGCTAAAAAGGCGGCAACGCCATCAAAAGTAAGGTCAAGTCCTCGGTCGAAAAAACCTACGCCCAATGAAACAAAAGCTTCACCGAAATGTGTGCCAAAGGAAACGCCATCTAACAAGAAAGACGCTCCGCCTAAAGCTGAGAAGACACCTGAAAGAAAAGTGGTCACCCCGAAGAAAGTTATGACCCTTTCACCTCCTAAAGAAAAACTCGTCAAAAAAATTGCACAGGTGATGTGTATTTTCATATTCCACTTTAACGACTGTTGATTTACGAACATTGTATCTTGAATGATTCTTGGGTCTTCATAGGTTCTGAGTAAACCTGTTGAAAAAGTAGTTTCAAAACCCAAGGCCAAAGCAAAAGCGATCGCTTATGAAGATGAGAAAGTTGTTGAAGAATTATTGTGGGTGGATAAATACAAGCCAAAGTTGTGCAATCAGATTATCGGTCAGCAAGGCGACCGGAGTAATATGAACAAGCTCATAACCTGGCTTCGTAACTGGCAGAAAAATAACAGCGGGGAAAAGAAAAAGAAACCTCCACCAGGTAATTTTTGCTTCATGATGACAGTAATGGGTTTGTTCACCTGATGAATTAATGAAATATTATTTTCTTCATTTTTTATTTTTGTTTTTTGTTGGACATGGCGTGTTGGGGAAAATCGACACTGAATTTTGTTTAGTTTATAATAATTGACAATTAAAATATTTGTATATATTCACAGGAAGGTTTTGGGGTGGCGGTAATGATGATGGTTCAGCCTTCAAAGCTGCTCTTTTATCCGGACCTCCGGGCGTTGGAAAAACGACGACTGCGAATTTAGTGTGCAAGGTTGGATCGCTTAATACACATTGATTTATCTGAAATTCATCGTCATTGACAAGCTAATGACGATTTTTGAAAATTCAGGAACTGGGGTTCACGTTTGTCGAATTGAATGCCTCGGACACTCGGTCGAAAAAAAATTTGCAGGAAGTGGTCAAGGAGCTCTTGAGCAATAGATCATTAGCGGTATTATCAACAGGTAAAAATAAATGCAAAGCGTGTTATGATTTTACAAATTATACAGGGTGTAACAAAATTCCTGTTAATAAATTCCAATTTTAATTATTGAATATGGTGTACACCGATAGGTGATCAAACTACATCGAAACATTGCTTACTCATGGATGAGGTGGACGGTATGTCAGGAAATGAAGATAGGGGAGGAGTACAGGTACAACTAACATTGTCATTGTGATCAATACTATTTAATATTTTTTTACAGTGGTCAATGTAATCCTAAATTTTAATTATTTTATAAATTTAGGAATTAATTCAACTGATAAAAAATTCTCGAATTCCGATCATTTGCATGTGTAATGATCGGAATCATCCCAAGATACGGTCATTGAGCAATTATTGCTTTGATCTACGGTTCATGAAACCGAGAGTGGAGCAAATTAAGGCAAGTTGACTATTCAATGATTTCAGATATTAAATGTTGATTAGCTCTTGTGATGAATTATTAATTTTAGGGAGCCATGTTGAGCTTGTGTTTCAAAGAAAAGTTGAAAATCAATCCTCAGGCATTACAAGAAATTATTGTCAGTGCTAATCAAGATATTCGGCAGGTATTTATTCATTTTGCTGTCTTTGTATTTTTCACATTTAAAAGTTGTTTTTTTAAATATTGTTTTTTGCATATTAGTATTTATCAAATTAATGAAAATCACTTTATATCATGATATAGATTATTCATCATTTGTCACTTTGGTCGGTAAATGAAAAAGATTTATCTGCTGAACAAGTGCATAAAGATGCTGTGAAAGCTAGGAAAGATGAGAAATTGGTGAGACATTTTACAAAATTACATTGAAATGCAATATTGTTTTTTTCATTTATTCAAGTTTTGTTTTTCATTTGTTTTAGAATCCATTTGACACGGCAAGAAAAGTTTTTAGCATTGACGATCACAAGACCATGTCCATACATGATAAAACTGAACTGTTCTTTTATGATTATTCACTGTCGCCTTTGTTTGTGCAAGAAAATTACATCAACATGAATCCAACAAAAGCACAGTTGAGTAACGATATCTTTAATGCATGTTAGGTATTTATAATAAATTAAAGATAATTTTATTTATTTTCATTAATTGTTTATAGAGGTGATGTGAAGAAAAGGCTGAAGTTGATTAGCGCTACAGCTGACAGTATTTGTGAAAGTGATTTAATCGAGAAAACAATTCGACGAGATAGCAACTGGGATCTTCTGCCTACTCAAGTTAGCATGATCTTTTTTAAATTATAGAAACTGTTGTTACATTTTCAATCGTAATACATCTGTACAAAAATGGTTTTACAGTGATTTTGCTGTTTTGTTTTATTTTTTTTAAGGCACTTTTTGCCAGCATCATTCCTGGTGAATTAATGGAATGTAAAGTTCCTCATCAAATTTCTTTTCCTTCGTGGCTTGGAAAATATTCTCGGCAAAACAAGTTGAAGAGGCTAACTCAAGAGCTGTCGTTACATATGCGATTGAAGTAAACCACTTTTCATTTTGTGTAAAGTAATGTTTTACAACAACAAAAAACCGGAACTGTAGAGTACCATTAATTTCACTTTGACGTATTTACAGAGTTCATGCCAACCCTACAGAGATAAATTTGGACTATGTTCCTCTTTTGCAAGATTCGATCACTAAGCCACTGTTGCGGGATGAGCTGAACGGTGTACATAGCGCTGTTGACGTTCTTAAATCCTATGATCTTCTACGAGACGACCTGGAGTCAATCATGGAGTTAGCAACATGGCCTGGAGCAAAAGATGCCTTTTCTGAAGTCAATCCAAAGGTTTGTATTTTTATTTTGGGTAGTTGGGTTCAGTGGAAGCATGCTGGGCCCATAACCTGTTGGCTTGTTACTAGCCTGCCTCTGAGCCAATAAGATTTTGTTTGTCATTCTAACAAACAAAAGTAATGATTTTTCCACGTTAGTGATGATTTAAAAGCTTTAACTTTGTTCAAGGTGGACCATAAAATTGTTTTAGTCCTGTTTACGAGATTTGAGTTTTCTAATCACAAGTGCTACATTGCAGGTCAAAGCTGCGTTTACCCGTGCCTATAATACCAGTGGGCATTTGATTCCGTACGCCATCGTATCTGCGGTAGCACGTAAAAGACGTGGTGCTGCAATGGATGAGGAAGGACTCGAAGAAGATGAGGGTGTATCTGATGATGAGCAAGACGATAATATTGATGTCGATGGAATGATCAAAGTATGTGAACATGTAGGCATTGTAATTTGGGCTTCCATTACGTGGATTTAAAAAAATTAATCATTTTACAGGTCAAGAAAAATGCAAACAAGAGTAAAGTCAAGAAAACTGAATCAACTTCTCGAGGCAAGGGAAAAGGCCGTGGAAAGAAAGCAAAAAGCTAATTAACGAAACTTTCGGAATTTCAGCACCTTTACAATGTAAATTTATCGCTCATATTTTTTTTACTATTATTTTTTCAATTGTATCATTGTTGGAAAGTTAAGTTTTTGTGTGCAGATTTGTTTTTATGATGGATGCCAAAATCACCAACACAAAATAGGAATCGAGCTGTTCAATAGTTCTTAAATGTAAGTATCACTTGTTAACACATTAACAATTGAATTAATGTCATTGAAAATGTTTATTCGCTTGAATGAAATATCTGGTGATTCAATTCACCAGCAAAGTGTATTTTTTTTTATATCCTTAATCAATAATCTTATTAATTAAATTTTGATTTTCTTTACTGGGGCCAATCACTTTTCAACAGTATTACACAAGGTTTAGAAATGGTGTCTATATTGAGTAGTTGGCATCGTTCAAAATGAAACAAAAGTGACTGCTATTTACATATCAGGCTCATGTAGAATTAATTCTAAATTGCACAAGTTAACACTCTGGAATTCTATTTCTTTTTGGGAAAGTAGTGTTTTTCAATCTTTATAAGCGAACAAACAAACGAAATCACAAAGATCTCTTTTCTGTTCATTATGTTCGTGCTCATTTTTTGTGAACACGAACTGGAACAGCATGTTTAAACAGGAAGTTTCGGACGCACGTTAATATGATAAACTTGATAAGGTTTAAGATTTCTTCATTTAAATCATTAGTATACAAAAGATAATTTATAACCTTGAATTGATAGTTTTGTGTTTGCTCTGAATGTCTATATATATTGTTTTACCATTTCCTGTGTCATTGGAACATGACCTACATTATATGAGATTTTATTATTATATCGTTTTGGTTAAGAGTTACAACTTGCGGTGTATATATTTGTGTGTGTGTTTATAAATCGCTATGGATCAGATACGTCATTGAAGATGGGGCAGTTTTCTTATCCTATTCCAATGAAATACACTCAGGATTTGTCAAATGTACGTGAATGACACATTGTATTACAAGTATGCTAAATTTTGAACCAACAACTCTATTGAAACTTCCAAAATTACCCCCACGCATTATTATATTTAGCAGTGTGATACATAAAGTGTTTGCAGTTTGGAAATTGAACTTTCGACTACTACATTGTTTCCATTTCTGCTCTGGGGATTAAAAATCTCGAACATAAACAGTTAGCACAATCGTCTCGAGCAATGGGACAAATTTCAGTAAACACATAATTTGAAATTAATGACGTTTACAAATAAGTTAGTGAGTAGATATGTTAATATTTTTTTGTAGTTCATCTTATTTTTTATTATGATCACAATGAAAAACTTTTAAAGTGGAAAACATTAACTTGCTGCTTTAAGGAGTGTCACTAAATTCTATTTCCTGCAAATACGAAGTGCAAAACAAAAACAACTAAAGTTACAAAAGACTATTTTTATAACATATTTTACGCAAGTGTAATGATAGATCTGACTTAATGAACGTTAAAATTAGAAACATGCATGGTTGTCATTTGAGCAAATGATTTTCATAGATGTATGTATTTAAAATGTATCATAAAAAGCAATTAAATAATTGGGCATATACAAGAGCATTAAAATGGACATAGTGGATATGTAAATCATGAGAATTGATACTGTTGCCGGAAACATGCGACATTAGGCAGAGTTGTATTTTATTGCGATATGTTTCTTCGTTGGATGTCATTTGGCGTGTTTTTGTTTGGTGACCAAGTTTCTGTCTACTTTGCATCGTTAACAGCTTGTAGTAATGACAAGTACCGCAAATTTAGGAACAATGTCAAGAATAGAAGCAGCATCGCTTTTGTCGGTTATTGTTCTTGGTCCCTTGATTACCGAGAATAATTTTACCATCATCCACGCAATCGTCCACTGGCATATGGCTTTCGTTGTTCAGAATCTATAAAGGCATAGAAAAAAAAGTGTCAGATATTGGTTACACGAGATTCGAGACATTGAATAGGCATCACTTTTTATAGTGATCCATAATAAACCCTACTTTGGTAGTTTTTATTTAGTTTTGTTTTTCAGTTGAAGGTTTGCCCGGAAGAACGTCGTATATCCCAAAACATTGCATTGGATATCGTGGCGTTCAGTTTTTTGTTTTTTTCAGGCAAGCGTTCAAATTTTTAGTTATTGATTCAACGTTCAACTGTTTGAATTAGTTTCTGTGTAATTTAAAATTAAGTGTTAATAGGAAATGGAATAATTACTTTGGCAACTAGAAATCTCGCAGCTTCATCGATATTGATGTTTTCTTTGGCCGATGTTTCGAACCAAGTTAGGAATCCTTTTTCTTTGCAATATTCGTCCATCAACGCTGGATTATTCGACACCCCTTCTTTTCTCTGGTCACACTGCGTCGGAAACGAAAACAATCACTCGACCAATTCTCTATACATTGCATGTGTTGTGGTGAGATTTTTCACTTACCTTGTTGGCTAGTAATATACACGGAAGATTCGTTCCGTCGGCTAGTTTAACTTTATGATCCAAATCCGATTTCCACTTTTGAACAGCATCGAACGTAGCCGTGCGGGTGACATCGAAAACGATGAATGCGCCGACAGCTTCTTTGTAATACACTCGAGTCATGTTGCCAAAACGTTCTTGTCCTGCAATTATAAGAAACGAATTAATACTTACCTCCTAAATTTGTATTTATATGAAAGTGAACTATGATCACAGGTAAAAATAAAATTGGGACAGATACCTGCAATGTCCCATAGCTGTAAACGAATGACGGTATTGGCATCCCAATTAATTACTTTTAGAGCAAAATCAACACCAATCTGTGCTAGTGTTAAAGAATTATTTGCTGGAATTTGTATTTTTAAAAAAGTCATACGTGGGATAAATGGGGTGTGTGTCACTACAATATATAGACATTGTAGTGAATTAGTATAATTGCAATTGAATTATAATTCTGTTTTCGATTTGAAGGAAAAACTTTTCTTTTGAAATAGGATTTTTCTATTGGTCTAGTGCTGACCTGACAATCGTGTCTATAACCAAGGTTCTAAAATTTGATTATATTTTTTCCAATAATCTTATTTCAATAAGCCTAAGTAACACTATTTTTTACTTATTTATTTAATTAATTTATTAAATAGGTGCACTTAAAGAAATGTCAAGGGGGTACTTTTTAGGCCTAATTCTTTGGGAATTTTATTTTTCATTAGTTAAACATTCGGTACGTGACTATTGGATATTTTCAATTGTTGATGAACTGTAAGTGTAATACGTACAGTACTCTATGAAATTGGATTAATTCTAATTCGTTCAAATGATAGTTCTAACCATTCCATGAATAAATTCTATACCGGTATTTATTAAAAGTTTGGCATGGTCCAGAATTGTATTTATTTCTAGAGATTAGTTTAGTTAATTATATATTGTTTATTAGAAAAAGGATACAGTTGCTCTGTAATGTTGAGAGAAGAACTGATGGACATAACGCTTGATGATACTAGTCTTGCCTGTCCCAAGTTCTCCAATAACTAGGATCTTGTAGAGATGTTCTAGCTTTTCGGGTGGACGTGAATTTGTTGCCTTTCATTAAATGAGTGAAAGATTTTCAGTAAATAAACAAAATGACAAAAAAGTTTGCAAAAATGCAAAAAAAAAAACGGAAGTTCAAATTTGAACCGGATTTTCTTGGCCGTAGATCAGCTAGCAGCTAGTTTTCCTGCACCGCAGCTAATCCGGCTCAAATTTGAACGTCTCTTCTCTTTTGCCGCAAAAAAATTTTCTTTACACTAAATTTCGTGTTGGCAATTTAATTCACTTTGAAAGTGTTTTACGTTAATGTGATCCTAGTCAAACTTTTTGATTTGTTCGTTCGTGTAAATTAAATTGACTCCAACAAAATTAGTTGCAAAGTAAATTATCTCGGGTTAAAGTATGATCAACTCGCAGTTGGAAGCTTGCAGAAAGTTCACTTAGTAGTAGTAGTAGTAGCTGTTATAAGTAGGTTAAACACATCCAACAAACAAACAATCTATCTAATAAATTAATAAGTTTGTAAAAACAGACATGAAAAGTTGAAGATTCATCATCGGTACTTACCATCTGCAAAGCAAGTTACGTCCTTTATACAAATAAATTAAATGGATATATAAAAAAAAACGCCCACCAGTTCATTAAAACGCACGCACTCACTACTGACGCTTCTTCTTATCAACACTGATTATAATTTTTTTTCACGCAAACAACAAACATCATTGCGTCCGACGACGACGAAAAAAAAAATTTGAAATGATATCTGTCTCTATTTGGAAATTCATTTCTCGTGATGATGACACGAGTCGAACTCTGCGTTTGGAGTCGGAAATACTTTTGGTGGC
Source organism: Cryptops parisi (assembly GCA_034695005.1). Taxonomy (NCBI): domain Eukaryota; kingdom Metazoa; phylum Arthropoda; class Chilopoda; order Scolopendromorpha; family Cryptopidae; genus Cryptops; species Cryptops parisi. The sequence goes on from JAQIWH010000255.1 coordinate 38,564, forward strand.
GTCCACCTCACACCCCCGCAAAATCCCAGGTGTATAGTAGTAGTAGTAGTAGGTGTAGAAAGAAGAATACCTCTTGAGGTGGCGCCCTGAAATGACCGAGATGATGTGGTCAAGTCCATCAAGTAGGTTGAAGAAGGGGATGTAAGAAGGTGGAGATAAGAAAGTTGGAGGGTGACACCGGGACCTGGGACTATCAATCTGATTAATTGACACCACTGCAGTTGATATATATATGTAAAGAAATATATATGTTGAGCGAAAGAAAAATGTTTGTGACATGTTCAATGAACTTTTGATGATGTTGCTCGCTTTTTTTTGCCTTTTTAAATTTCGAAATCAGTGCAGTTTCACAAAAAAACTTGTTTTAAGACGTGAAAGTCGACTTTCGTTTGGTACTTGAATTGAAGATCACGCGTAGGGAGAGAGATACCCTTATCTGTTATTATCCATATAGTTTGGTCATAATGATGATGAGTAATTGTTTTTTGCATTCAAACGATATGGATAGAGAAATATGTGACAAAATGATGTCCGACAAAAAAAAAAAACGCATCGTCATATTTCATTTATTTGAAGTTTGTTGCAAATTCGTATTCTATATCTATTTGGACTTGTATGGTAATGTATAGATTTAGGCCTATTTTTATAAATCTGATATAAAAATGTACCACTGGCAATGTATAGAATCCAGGCATTCCCTAGACATTCTATAGAATGTCAAGTTTGGTTTTGGCAATGTACGAAATTAACATTGGGATAGTTATGCAATTAGGTTAGGTTTAAATTAAAACTAATTTTTTTTCTACAATCCCTAGACATTCTATAGAATGTCAAGTTTGGTTTAGGCAATGTACGAAATTAACATTGGGATAGTTATGCAATTAGATTAGGTTTAAATTAAAACTAAACTTTTTTTTTTACAGAAGATGTTAATTAATCTCACTAACCAACACAGTTCTATACATATAAGATGTTGTTGCCTACCAAAAGAGGCTAGGCATTCTATAAAATGCCTAGATTCTATACATGGCCAGCTTATAATATACATTTTCACATTTTTTAAGTATATATTACTAACTAAGATAAAATAAATATAACTTGTTCATATAAATTTAGGCCTATTTTCAATAAACTATAATTAATATATAAATTCATTAATATAATAAATACTTTTTTACATTGTGTTTATATATTATTTAGTTTTTACGCCATCACTGTGAGTATTATTTTTGCATACGTCAAGTATACAAAAATAATACAGTAATGGCGTAAAAGAACATATAATATAACTTATAACCACATAATGTAAAAAAAAGAAGACTTTATTACCGGTATATAATGAAATATAGTTTATCATCATATTTGTTTCAATATAATATTAACACTATGGTGTTAAAGAATAATACGTACTGATTTATTTGGACATAGGTCGAAGCCTATTGGTAACATAGATGGGGTAAACATGTTGACCACAACTATATTGGCTACAGCAATACCAATGGGTGTTAAAAGAAGCCAAAAAGGGTACAAAGCAAACTATACAGAGTGGAGAAAAAAACAAAGGGGTACTATATACCTCATCTGGTGTAGTGGCATGGGTTAATCGAATAGCTGATATTTCTAGCGTGTTCATGTTTCACCCATCGGTCGTGGACATCTGACCTTTGACTTTGACACACACACACACACAGTGTCTTTTCTGCTTTTTATCTTTGTAGAAGGGAAGAAAACCTGGTAAATTCCTATCCACGTTTCCATCTTTTTTTTTTTCATTTTATTTATCGTATCTTTGTAGAGTACAAAACCTCAATGACATTTCGTTTTAATACATTAACCGCTGAGAAAAAGTCGAGAGTGGGAACTTTTAACAAAATCCGATTGGTGACCTTAAATTCTAAATAAAACTGACTTTAAATTTTAGTTGTGGATTGCAGAACTTGATTTTCAAGATTATCGCTTCGAAAAATATCGAGTTTATATATTTAATTTTTTTTTTTTTTTGGTATATTATTCTTCGAAAAGTTTGTTCTCTATGTAATTTTAATCGAGTATGTATGGTCAACTCGTAGCGGTTAAACTTTTGCACAGTCGGTGGTTAATTTTATAAATAACATTATACGAGACACACTTTTGCGTCTCAGTGGGATTTCTCAGGTTGACCAGGTTTCATTTTTCATTTTCAATTGTCAACGAAAATTAATTTTAGCCCTTTGGACACGCTCCACTTTCTGGTCTATTTTTTTTTATCTCAATATTAAATAATAATACAAAAAAACGTGTGGGTTTGTAGCAATTTTTTTTTCACTATTACTTTTTAACATTACTTTCACGAACCTATTCATTAGTTACTTTTTCAACTATGTACCTCACACACATAAACTATAGGTAGGCTTAATTATACACAATCGTTTCATAGTCATGCATGGTATAATTGTGGAACAAAACAATTTTTTTTTTTCGATTTTTTAAAAGTGAAGAAAAAATAATAATAAATAAACAGTCGATATTCTATTTGCATTTTTTAGAGGTTTCAAAGGGTTTTTTGTGTTTTTTCTAAGGGTTTTGCGAGGGCGTCATTGTCTTGTCTTAGTCAAACGAATGGTTTTCTCCGCCCACGACGTCATTAAAAGGAGTTTAGGAAATAACGTTAAATCCATTACTATGGTGGTAGTAGAAGAAAAAAAAAATATATATATATATATAGTAGTACTGTCTATGAAAGGGTTGAAAAGAAAGTGGAAACAAAATCCCTGTCTCTTTAGGAAGTGTGTGACCTTTTTTTTATGTAACTGGATTAACCTTTAACCTAACCCGGATACGAATGTGATGGAGTGTGATAATCATCTGCTAGTAAAAATATCCCCATGCTGTGAGTGAGGCTTTTCAACTGTTGATGATTTTTAATAAATGAGTTTTCGGTTTCTATAGTTGTATTATCCCATTAGATCAAGTGATGATAATAATAATGATAATGCTATTGTAACGGATTTTGTTTATAAAAAAAAAAGGTCGAGTTATTAACTTTTTAAATACTAAGCTTTCGTGGATGGCTGTGCCACCCCTCTCAAGCTTTTGCCGTTTGCGCGCGGTATGTTACTTATTTATTTATTAGAACATACACACACATCAGACAGGCTATAGATGTAATGAGAGCAATTTTATCGTGTATAATGATTGGTTTCATTTATTGCTAAATGCAAGTTTGGAAAACATAAACCTTCATTAGCTACGATGAACGTTAATCAAACATTTATAGCTAATGGGTAATTTTTATTTTTTCAAAACATAATAAAAAAAGTTTTTTTGTATGCGATACACGTTAATCAAAAATAAAATATTTTCTTTCAAATTAACTTTTTTTTGACCCTATATAATTTAGCATTGAAATCAACAAAAATTTAACCTTGCTTTCTTCGCATTTTAAAAAACAACAAATTTCATTCAAAAACCGAAATTAAATTTTTTTTTGGAAAAAGAAATTTATCACGTGACAACGGGTTAATTAGAATAAGTAGTGACCACATTATATGGAAATGAAAAAGGCTTTTGTTTCAATACTTTGCCATAGGGTCATATACTGAAGGTCGTTTTAAGAAAGTAAATTATGTTTTCTTTTCATTATTATAAATATAAATTTGAAAAAAAAAATTAATAATCTTACGTTATGATTATCAGGATATTTTAAACTATGAAATCACGCGGAATAATGTAAGGTTTCAACCTTGATTATTACGTGAACCAATGTAGCGAAAAAATATACTTATTGTCTTTGGAATTTTTGTTAAGGTCTGTGTTGTGTATAAAGAATGTGAAAACCGGTTTTTTCGTTTTCTAACATTTGTTTTTCAAGTACGATTGCTAATTGTGGATTATGCGACCAAGTGACTCTTGATCTGGTTTAGCAGTTTTGTGTATAATAAAGTAATGGATAAAAGTCAAAACACCTATATAGTATACACTGACTATACAAATGAGATTTTGTTTATGACTTATCACGGTTGTCGTTTTTTTTTTAATATGTATTTATTTAACACTATGAAATCGGAGGATTTATTATCAGGAAAAACTTGCCGGATAAAAAGTGCAATTAACCAAACCAAACGTGAATTGAATTTTAATGATGTAGATATTGTAAATAGCGTAAGCATTGAAAGTGTACGTATATATTATTTTAGTTATTTTTTAGTTTAAAAATGAATTTTTGAATATTTTAAAAACGCCTTTTCTTTGAAATTTTATATCTCAGTTGTATGAACGATTAACATTGTATATTTTTAAACGTACAAATTAGAGCTCATAATGAATGCATGCAAACTATAACCAGTTAATTATGTATGGTTCATTTAAATCTATAGTTTTTACAGTTCAAGATGTGTAATCTTTATTGAGAAATTGGAATCATTTTCAATTAGTAAATGTTAAATTGTTTCAATTAAAAACAATTTTTCTCGGTTCATTCGGTTTCATTTGATAGTTCTCATTTGAGTTGGTCGTTTCATTTCAAAGGTGGCGCCACTGACGAGAGCGGGAAATTCAACACGACAAAAACAATGTCATCAGTTCGTTTCATCGTTATTTGTGATGAGTTTGAAGTGGTTTCTTCGACAAAATGACAAACTATGATGATTTAAAGTACCACCAAAGCGCAATTGATTTATAGTTAGGTGAGTATTTAAATAGTAACAAGTTGAAAAAGTAAACTAATGAGTGTAAGCTCCATCAGTAGATTGATGTTAGCTGTAGTTAATAACATTTTCTCTGATATTTCTTTGATATGATCATAAAGCTTGTAAGAATTAGCATACTCTAATCTTGCTATATTTAAGTAGGTACCCCGTCAAAATAGTCAGCACATGAATAGATGGCCTAGGTCAAAACAGCCCCCCCCCCAGGCAAAACAGCTAGTTTACTTGGCTTCTGGTTAAGACTGTTTTGAAAAGAAATCGATTTTTACAAAAATTGCAAACTTTATTAACACTTAAATTAATGTATAATTTAAGCACATTATAATGTTTAGCACTTCTTTTTTTATAGGGGTTGAACTCCTCGCGAATGTGGGAAGTCAAAGTAGTCGTGAATGGAAGAAACCATAGTGGTCGTGTGAAGGGTCTATCTAGATACGATCGGTAGAATGAGAATATTGAAATATTCGCAAATAAAATGTCAAATGTTAATGGTTTATTAGCATATTCTTGTGACATGATGTCATCCACACAACAGGTGTTAGTTATCCTCGAGCTATCGAACGGGAACAAACAATCTTAGCATGGTTGTTTGTTGGAGAGAAAAAAGCACGCAAATTAAAAATTAGTGACTGTGTTCCCCACCCCACATCCGGGCATTTGCTCGCTACTTTTGTTAGTAGCTATCTATCTACAGTGGACTTACTGTATACACTATATATACTGATACGTCTAACTTGATTGAATACCTACAGTATTTCAGTGATAGTGAAGCATGGCAATTCTATATAGATGATATCAAACTAAGAATGAGTTAAATAACACGAAAATTATTTATTTTATTCACGGAATAATTTATGGTGTTTAAACTTTTTGGTTTTAAACATAATGTAATTTTTCCCATATCACTCTCATCGTTCACTTTATAATGCGATGGAATGTTAACATTTCCACAACCACAAAAAAATAATAAAAATACATCATTATTCAGAACCAAGCTTCTGAAAATTGTAAATCAAATGTCAATTTCCAATACAGAAACACTATCATAGAACGATTTCCCTATTTCGCAATACCATTATGCTATATTTAAATATATAAAATGCATGCAGCCAATTGCACACCCCGATGGCCTAATTTTCACTCGTTTGTTAACTGATCGCAATTTAAACGCCCATGTACAAGAGCGATAGAACGAAAGAAAAACGAGTTGCAACTTTTATCACGTAATGGGATCAAACGCGACTTGTCAACTTCTTACGTCGAATTCCGGGAGCTAACCTATGGGGGCGTGTTGTCACGTGACACGCTGTTGGTCCGCTTAAACGAGTCGAGTGGGAGGAGGAGGTGTAAAATTTCCTCGTAACCTTTATCTATGTCTGCATTTTGAGCTTTTTTTGTCTGTTCCGGTTTCCAAACTGATTAGTTGACAGTCATTCAATGACACAAAGGGTTCTAGATCAAAAATTCGATTTTTAATTAGGGCTACATTGTGAGGTTTCTTTTTTTTTCGGTTAATGTGTCTACTTTTTGTTTTGTCAGAGGTAACGTGAAAAATCGAAGGTGAAACCGTTTATCTCGCTATCACCAAAATCGGACACTTTTTTTTTCAAGGTAAATGTTGATCGATTTTTGGGAGAGCTGATTAAACGGGACCATTGATCTGATTTTTCTATCCGTGATCTAGTTGAAAATTACTCAACATGATGATTAGATCTATCGTGTGTTTTTTTTTGTCAATGTTCGTGGGTTTTAAAACAACTATAATCACACTTCTTTTTATACTCTTTATGTTAGCTTCACTTGTGAGTGAGTGAGTGAGTTTGTGAGTGAGCGAGCTGGGAATTGAACTTATACTGCCATCTACAGTCGTTTATGAGAATACACTATATAGTCCAATGGACCAAGAAAGGCATTAAACGAGACTTTTCGCATAAATCAAAAACTGTATTCGTCCAATGAAAAAAAAATTACAAATATGAATCTAAAATGAATCGAAAATCGCAGAAATCAAATATGGAATTATTCCAAACTCGCATAAATCAAATATCGAATTACTTCTCAACGATCAAATACATTTAAATCCTCGTGAATCGAAATTCGCATGAATTAAAACTGGATTCTTTGCATTTTGTTCCACTTACAGTATATATATATGCTGTATATGGCAGTATATAGAGTACATTAAACATGCTAAAAAAACGTACTTTTCATATATCCTGTACTATCATATACAGATATACTGTATGTACATACATAATGCAAAGAAAAAAAACTTTATTCTTGTTTTCTGCGTGTTTCGATTTATGCGAATTAAATTGTATGCAATCTCTGAGTAATTCGATATTCAATTTATGCGTGTTTTGAGTAATTTCATTTGTTGATTTCTGCAAAATCTTCGATTAATTTATGCGATTTTTTTTCACATTGGAGTTATGCGGTTTTCTATTTACACTTATGTGGTTCTCGTTTTATGCTTTTTTTGGTACATTGGACGTATATGTATTTATTTATTTATTTTATTTAATATTCTCACAAACGAGTATTATAGATGACAGTACACGTTTATTCCCAACTCAAAAACTCACTGTCGAGTGAGGCTAATATAAAGAGTGTATAAAAAGCATTTTTTAAAGTACTTGTTTAAAAACACCACCGTACTTTTTTGGATGCAGATTAATCAGAGAACTTTTATGTACAGTGTACTTAAGATGATGATTCGATCTTGATCGTAGGTTTTCATGAGGTATAAAGGCGATTATAAACGTGTGGTTTGTGTTCGTTTTTAGGTCAAGTTTTTAATTTTACGGTAATTGCCAATATATTTATTTGGGAAGTTCAATTGTAACGAAAACAGCTGTGAAGAAAATCTTTGAATGATCGCTTCGTTGTTTCTCAATGAGGTTACGGTGTTAAAAGTTAGCAAAACAAAAAGGAAATTGGGAAGGAAGATGAAGAGGAGGAGAAGGAGGAAGGGTTGGATGAACATCATCATCACCTATTGTTTTTTAAAAGTTTGAATCTTGCGCACGTTTTCTTATCACGATGTTCCCTTTGGAATTCATGCAAATTCAATACTACCCGTAAAAAAAAAGTATCACGTGATTCTCTTCGTGGTAAATGCGATTCCACCTCCCCCCTGTTTAAATTTTTTTTTATTTATTATTATTATTATTTATTTTCCATCATGTCGTTTGTTATCAGTTTCGAACAATAGGTTTTTATTATTTTTATTTTTTAAAGTTGAGATGAAATGAGCTTCAGGATATGAAGAACAACACAATGGAGCTCGTCCGTCACTTTGTAGACATCTTTAGATTAATAACTCGACATGTCTTACTGTGTGTGTGTGTACTGTCAATAACCTTTTCATCGTGTGGACACGAAATTTCGTTTTTTGAACGCCCTTCTCCTCATTGAGATATCATTAAGATTGATGTTTCCATTTGTTTTTGTCTTTACGTTATGGATGATAGTTAAATGAGATAACTTTTCACGTATATATATATATAATATAAATAAACAGCGAGAAATAAATAAATTTTTATGACGTCTCGGAAAGAAAAAGTTTTTACATAATGCTTTAGGGGTGTTCTATATTTCAAAACTGAACAATTGCAGGGATAGTAAACTTTAGACATAAATTTCGATATCGATAAATTTTCATTTGATTAGTCCCTTCGAGGATAATTTTTTGGTCGAAGCCATTGTTTATTTGTTTCTTTTCAGTGACATTTTATTGGCTATTAAACCTTGGAAAATTGGGAGAGGTACTTATACAGTATAACAAATCTTTGACATACAAACGTCCATTTTTTGATGTGATATTTTGATATACATTTTATAAAATGGAAAATTTATATAATTATAATTATAAAAAAAATATCACATATGATTTTTATTTGTTGCTTATTCTATGTTACGTTGCATACTGTAGTATTAATTTCAGTATATAGTCCTACATATTGATATAGTATTGCACTCGTGACGTGATTTCAGTATTGCTCCGAGGTTTGGTCGAAACAAGGTATAGTCTTTATAGTTTTTTTGGTGATCAAAATAAATCACGGTGATCTAATTAGAAGTATGTAGTACAAAACGTTTGTTTTATTAGTAGGACACAGTCATTATGTCCAAGTGGTCACTTTCTTCTTATCGCGGTTCCTTGCGTAACTCAATCGTCGTCGTCCGAAATGCAACACTGAAAATGAGTTCAAACGGACGATTATTTCGACTATCGATAGTTCTCAGTGATTAGAAAAATAGATCAAGACGGAGTGAATTCGATTCACGTCAATCACAATCACACGTGTTATTTATATTCCAAACTAAGGCATTTGGTTCGTTGATAATTTTCACTTCATTGTTGGTTCGAGAAACGACGAACGTACATAAAGTTTTAAACAAACTAGTTTCTTGACAAGATCGTATCGAGTTTTGGGGGAAAATATTTAAATCATAGCGTTATAAAGGTACTAGTGATTGATACGGTACCAATTGGGAATTATTGTGTTTTTATTGGGAACAAAATTATTGTGTTTTTTAAGGTTAAATATACAGGGTGTCTGAACTATGTGTCGTTAAGACCTTCAACTTTGATACGAAAAACTCCGAGTTCGCCCGCAGCTCGTTCCATAGATCTAGTTTGAGCTCTGACACTGAGCGCAGGTTCATCTCAGGGTTCTCCCTCCCACTTCATAAAACTCAACTCACCAGCATCACTCTCACCTCATCGTCATGCGCAATATGACAAACATAATGGCAGTCGTTAAAATCTAAATATCATACAACCGAACTAATTACTAAATGGATGATGAAACACGCGAAAGTGATGTTGGAACACCCTATAAGTTACTAAAAGTAAAATTCTGTCGTGAATTTGAAGTAATTTAGAGGGAAATAAGTTCAACTACGATGAATAACTATTAAGGTACAAGGAAATAAGGATGGTATGGTAACCACGGGGAGTCGAGAATTAAATCCTGTGTTTGTTTACACTCATGCTGCTTCGCAACATTCGTTGGTATGGAATCGTGAACCTGAACATATAAAAGCTATATATAGTGTGCTGTTCTCCCTCATGCAGTTCATTGTCGTGAACTGACCACTTTCAGAACCATTTTCATGCGCTTTGGATTTAACAGCTTCTTTTTATTTTCATCTTTTTGTTTTACCCTCGCTTCACGTTGTTATGGTGATCCTGGGAGATTACCATAACGTGAGGCTGAAGGTAAACAAAAAGTGTTCATCACCGACACACACACACACACACATGCGCACAGATTTAGTTAATTATTATTATTAATACAATTATTAGGGATGGTATATCATACGAATTAACAATATCATTTGATATTAACATTGTATTATATAGTGATGTGACTGCATTAGTTCATTTCATTTAGGTGTGTTGTATATTAGAGACAAGTGGTTCTGGTTTTTAATATAAGCTGCGCTTAAATGTGCGCTGTAGAAATTGTTTTGTTATCGTATTATGAAGGTTGACGCAACGGGATGCTGCTGTCATACAATATTAAACGGAACACCACAAAAAATACACAACTTTGTCAAACAAAACAAACTTAAATTTCTGTTTATAATGTACGTACTAGTTTCAGTATAGGGGAACCAATCATATATTTATAGAGTAGTGTTATCCTTATGGTGATGATTATGGCCTAAAGCATAGCGCGAATGACACGTCTTGCTGAAGTAGAAACAGCCTACAAAACGACATATGGCTTATATATATGGAATGACCTAGAGAGTGTACCTAGTAATTATACAATATGATGCTTATTTATATTTTTATTAATTTTTTTTCCAGGCAGGTCGGAGTGAACTACTAGTTTGGTGACAGCTAGCCAAACACGTGCGTGTGTGCGTTCATCAATGACGTCACTTTAAAAGCTTTTCAAAGTTGGCTTTGAGAACGTTCCCTGTGGGCGTTTCTTTAGCGTAACGGGACATGGCGTTTGGATTATAGCGGCGGCATGTTGCGTTTCCTGGACTCGCTCTCCTTGGTCCGGTGCATTTTGGGTAGGAGGCCGTGTGAGTAACCTGTTGGAGTTTTCTATCTACCTAACTCCTGCCTCACTGAGTTAAGTAGCGACGTGGAATGTAGGCTAGCTGGCTACCTGGTTCTTTGGCTCATTTCCAGAACGCAGACACTGCAGTACGAGTCGGACTTTTTCGAGTTCGGTAATTGTGCATTCCCAAAGAGATAAAAAACAAAAAAACAAAAAGGGACGAGGAAAAAAAAATGCTCACCCCCAACCGTGGGGCTAACATACCCCCTCGTGCGAGGTGGGTGAAGAAATGAAGGGGGTCAGAGTTTGGATGCGCGTGTGACGTGTGCAATGCCCTTCTTCTTTGCCCAAGGGGTCCACGAACGTGAGCGAAACTGGGCCAAAGAAAACGGAGGCGAGCGGTGGTCGTCGTCTGCTACCGGCAACTCTTAAACCATCATCATCTTTGGCAGTTCGCACGCCAGCAAGAGTTAAACCGTTGGAACTTTTGTCATCGTCGACTATTTGACAATTGCTTCGACGCCATCAACACGCTTCCAATGCTTCTTCGAATGGGATTCGGAATAATGATGATACCAACAACAACAACAACAGCCATCACCACCACTACAACTGCTGCAAGAGGAGTAGGAGGAGGAGGCAGAAGAAATGTTGTTGATGTAGTTGTTGTTGTAGTGGCAAGGTGGTTTTGGTGATTTCGATCTGACCTCTTCGGTTGGATCACCATGGAGCGAAATAGAAAGAAAAAACACGTGAGAAGAAGAACCGTCCGGAAGTTGACATTCTTTTTACTTCTGCTTGCCGTTTGGACCGACGTTTCCGGTGAGTTATCGCTCGTTATTTTTTATTTTTTTTATTTTTATTAAGGGGTGTTGACATTGGTGTGAGTGTGTGGTTCTAATTTTTTATTGGTGTCATTATTGTCGTTGAGCCAATTCTTATAGAGCGGGTGTCGTAAGGTAAACGAATGTTAACGTCGTCTCGATGATGGACTTTCTGGAAAAGAAAACTATTAAAACTATATAGTGATAGCTTTTCTCCCAGCCTGTTACCATGCTGCGAAAGAGAAAGAAAAGAAAGGAAGAAAAGAGGGATGATTTTGTGTTTGTTGTTGGCAGCCGGAATAACCGGTATTGGAACCAAAAATTCCACGCAAAACTAGGCACGAAAAACAAGCAAAAGAGAAGCTGAGAATTATTATTTTCTTATATAAAAGTTTATTTATCTATCGATTTTGAGGGTATCACGTGGAGCATGAAGCGAAAATTACGCTATGTTTCTTTTTATTTCTTTTAAGTGACATTTTCTTAATGCTTGGAAACTATTTGGCATCGATTCCCAAACATTAAACTTTTTTTTTTATATTTTAATTTATTTTATTTTTTGTTTAGATTGACAGTTTGTTCACTTAATCTGACAATCCTAGTTCTAGTTATACCAAAATTTCAGTTCAGTTAAAGAAGCATGTAGGACGTATTATTGACATGTAAATTAACTAGCACACGTGCTATAGCACGAGTTACTGACTAGTATAAGAAAATTTAAACGGATACTATGAAATATTTTTTTATCCGGTTATTATGAAAAATACTACAGAAAAATGTTTTCAACCATTATAGTTGTTAATAACTAAATAAAATAAACATAATTATTACATGATGGGAAGTTAAAAGTATACAATTGAGTTATCTCGTTACCAATCAGTTAATATACTTTATATTACGATTGATTTATCATAAAGTTTGATATGGCATATTTTGAAATCGGGTGTTTTAAACATTCGAATTCTCATGGGCGTATTATACTGTATTATTAGTTAGTCAAAATCTGTTCGTTACACAAGAGTTCAGTATTCACAACTCTATTAAGAAACAAAAAATATTTTTTTGAGACACCGTAATATGTAATAGCAGTATAATAACTGCAATATATATATATAATAATTTCATTAATTTAATTAATGTAAAGTTATAAACCTACAGTACTAATGTTGTATGTTCACCAAATTAATATCTTTATATGCGATTAATTTGGGGAACACCATAAGGCTTGCTAGTTTGATGTTTTGAAGGCATTGGTGATTTGTAAAGGGTCCTGTTCAAATAGTTCATTATCAACTTCTCTATGTATAACTACTGTATAGCTATACATAAAGTTCAGTATTCATAACAACCGTGTCATTGGCAACCACAATATGATATTGTGTATCATTATTCTAATTTTTGTATTTAAAAAATAAATATTCGTTCGACATTGCTCAACATTTTCATTCATTTAGTGGCAATTAAAGTAGCTTTACATAGCAGCTACTTCATTGTTCTTCCGAACACAAGGTCTCATGTTTAATTTACATGGGTGCGAGCACTATGCAATTTGGTTGCTTTTTTTACGCAACTACGAAACATCGGAAGTAATAACAATATGGTTATGGCTTTGAGAAAAGTAGGCTACAAAGACAATATCAAAAATATGCAGAATATATATACACAACCTGGACACGATTCAATTTTGTTTTCATACCATTTGCATTATAACGAAAAAAAAATTTTTGGTGTTAATAATGAAATAATGTATTAAAGAAATGGCGAGCGCTATTTCGTAATAGGTTGCTACAGCAAATGCGTGGGTGGCCGAAAAGATGAGAAAAACTTCTGTTTCGTGGCCTTTTGTATGTGAAGGTGATCCAGTTGTACGCGTGCTATTGAGAAGTTCGTTCTATCATCGTCTTCATCCTCATCATTGGTTCTTCATCATCATCATCATCGTTCTCGGGTCACTTCCTATTTCTTTCTTCATTCTTTCTCTCTTTCTTTCTTCTTGCGTGGGAAGCAAAGAGTTGGAGGAAGAAGAAGAAGAACTCGTTACAACCACGTTTCACAATTTGCGTGTGCTGTTTCGTCAGAATGAGTGCTTTATTACATTTTGGAAGAATACGCGTTGATATACTACTTGCTAACCTAGAAACGTGGTAGTGATGTTTATAGATAATGATACCACTGTGCATCCGGGAGGATTGAAATTAATTAAATCAGAAGGTTACAATGTTGTTGTTTACAAATGTTTATAGACAAAATGTTAAAGTACACTTTCATGAGTTTGCAATGATGGAAAGCCCATAATTTTTCCCGGTGAAAGTACAAAAAAAAATTATATATATATATATATATAAAAAAGGTAAAAACTTACAATGGTTAATTAGTAACAGGAACTCATTATATTTTCAGTGTGCTTATTATATATCGTAGGTGGGTATTACATCATTCCGTTTAATTTGCATTTATATAGTCGTAAAAGATTGTAGTTTGGTACACTACAATTAACCCGCAGCATAATCCGGATGTAATCCAGATTGAAACATCATGTCAAATATTTTGTAGGTTAATGGAGTTGATTCTCAATAGAATACCGCTAATAATAGGTTATTTGCGAAGTAAAATTATATTGTATTGCGAATCGGAAAGTTTCACTGATAGTTTCTTTTTTAAAAAATAAAAATCGGACAAGTCGATAAAATCATCCGAGTTCAAATTACAAAACAAATAAAAGAGTTTTAAGTTTTAATAGGCTAGTAATAGCTTTATTCACAGTTATAGCCTTTGTTTCAAATAACCAGAGTTTATTTTTAATTATGTATAAAATTAGTATTGTCACGGATATTCATCAAACTTTTAATTGTGACACATTAAAAACGCAATTCTATGGACTCACTCAGGGTCAACAGAAGTATAATAAAATTTTAACAAGAGCTATATGTAGCTTATTATACGGGATAATGTACATTTTAGGGTGGTATTATAAACCATAATATTTTATATTACATATATCTGATGATGATGATGATGATAACTTTAAAACGTTTGTGGCTTCCAAATGATTAAATGTAATTGGAGATGAAGTTGTTTTTAAACAATTAGCATAATATCGTAAATCATCTGTTTTAATGGTGTATCGTAGAGAAAAAAATGTTGCACCCTTTAGGAATCTAATTTTTTTTCATAGTGAGTAATTTTTAACTACAGAAGTTGTTCAGGTTGAAGTATAGTATACTATAAACTTGTTTCTTATCATAGTACATTAGTAAACTTTATAGCTTTAATGCAGGGGGTCATCGATTTATGCGAAGGTTACTATACGTTCTGTGCAAACTGTACGTAAATCTAAATCGTATATATCGAAATTCTCCTAAAGTGAATAAACGTTGTCTTGCGCATAACTGCATGAAATCGCATAATAGCAAAATGTTTTGGCCTATAATGAGCATTTAGAAGGATTTCTCTTGTCGCGAAATCGTATAAAAATAACTCATACATCGAGGTATGTCAGTACTGGTACTTGGATATTCGGTATACTTTACACATTTTGTACTTTGTTCTATAATATACTACAGTGTATAATATAAAGTACAGTGGAATTTGGTTATTATAATCACGGATATTGTTATGATAATCAGTCGGTCCTGAAACACAGTTTAATGTTTAGTTTAATCCATTGCTATCAGCTGAGATTGTAATTCAAAAGTACAGTCCCAAAGTGATCATAATAACCGAATTCCACCGTACTTTACATACTACAGTATAGTGGTTTATCGTAGTACAATGTACAAAACGCAAACTTTTTTATTTTTACGCTACGTGCTTGTTTTCTATTTCAGTGTTTTATGAGTTACAACCTTACATTTGTACTATATATTATTATTATATATAGTTGTTTTGTCATTGTTCTTTGTAACAACGTCGTACGTGCGATATTCTGCACTACCCGCACGTTTATTTTTATTCGCATTGACCTCTCGGCGAAGTAATGGTCGTGCCATCATCATCATTTCACACAGAGTTAACAAGAAATAAAACTGCAAAAGGAAAGTTTTCTTCGTGAGCTAACGTTATCATGTTCTTTTCTCACGTCCAAAGTAGGCCACTAGTGGACTCTCAGCGTGATAGTATTATTGCATTCGTTGCCACAGATAGTTGTGTGTGTATGTGTAATGTAATCGTGTGACTGTGCCGTTGAAGCTTCTCAATGGTAATCGGTCCGTCATGGTCATTGAATCCATTACCAACACGAAGGGTTGTTGTAACCTTGGCAACCTTTCCTACTACCGTAATATTTATAATAACAATAATAATAATGGACCAGATGACGGCAACCCATGTAGTAACCGAAGGGTTAATGCATTTCTCTTCTTCCCACGGATAAGGAAATTAACTTTCCTTTTAATCAACTGCGACTTCTTAATTACCTGCGAACAGTTTTGATTTTCTTTTTCGATGAACTTTTTTCTTCTTCTTCTTCTTCGTTTACGGTAGTTTAGTTGTCATTGCTGTAGAATAAGACTCTTTTTTCTTTCTTCTTTTCGCAATTATCTGATTCGAATCGTATTAATTTCCTCTTGTTCTGTGGGATCCTATAGCTAAGCATTCGAAATTGATCCCAATTCGGCCCTTTAATTAGTGTCAAAGCTCGTCATCACGGACCATTAAGCAAATGCAATAGAGTACATTTTAACGACCAGCTGAAATGTTAACGGCTTGTCTATTCACGGTTCACCTACGTTTCTTATTATATGTCGTGTAGGCAGTGTGCATCGTAAAAACAACAGCAACAGTAAAAACATCCCCAACAAACTAACCTCGTTCATTACGACAGACATTCGTGGAATACCTGTCATTTTTCACCTCAATGTCTGCAACGTGGTCTCGTTACTACAATTTGCACTTAGTAGATAACAGACCCTTCACAGTGATGGTTTAAAGAAAGACAGGAATCTAGTTGATAATACCTTTTTTTAACTGTTTCAAAGTTCAACGCAATAGAGTCTTGATAACCCGACTTAAATGGGATTGAAAGACAGTCAATCGAAAATACTAGATAACAGGATGATAAAAAAAAACAATTATCACTCAATTAACAAGTCAGTAACTAGTACACCACTTTTAGCATAATTTTGTCTTTAGTCTTCAAGTGCAACGGGAAATACTGTACATAAAATACAGAAATTGAAAATACGAGAAACGTTTTCGAATTCATGCGCATTTCTTATACGGAATTTGGTTAATATTTTAGAGGAGAGATTGTCACTGTTATGCGATTTGGTGCGGTGTTGTGCAAGTGTCTGATGCTGACGTTTTTCAATTTTATTTAATATACGATTTAAATGCGACGTTTGTGTGGAATGTGATTCTCGCATAAACTAACGACTTCGTGCATTTTTTCTTTGGACTTGCGGAGTATTCTGTACTCTTTATGAGAAATGGCTCTATATGAAAAACTATTATTTACTGTCAACCACTTTAATCCATATGTCGAGTGACACCAATAGAATACTACAACATTGCAATGACGACACCGGGTGAAAACCGGAATATTGGAAAAACCGAAGGTCGGACAATCGAGACTTCACTGTGCGCGAGTGTACAATATTTAAATTCTAAATAAAAGTATTGTAACTAGCCTCAGCGTTATTTAGAACTCGTAAGGGAGTTTTGTTTTACACATCAAACTTTTTCATTCAAATTCCATCGATCCCAACTGTGTTTCTGACGTCATGTCGTCATGTGTATGACGTTAGAAAAACAGTTGGAATCGATGGAATTTGATTGAAAAAGTTTAATGTGTAAAATAGGGATCATGATACAAATGATTGTCATATCAGTATCGAAAGCAGAGTATACTTTTAACTCTTAAAAATGTATTGCAGCAGCCCCCCCCCCTCCCCCGTAACAAGTTGTCATCTTAATGAAAAGACTAATTGTGATGATTTATTGGACATGATCTTGAAGATTTGATATTTGTAATACATCTTGGAATTTAGGTTGCTGACACACCAGTAGTGGTAACAAAGTTTTACTTTCATCAAGATGATGAGATGATGAAAAACCTACCTAAAAAAAGAGTGAACAAAAGGTGCCTTAAGACATTGCTAAGAATAACGAGAAAAAGGTTTCGAATTCCACGAATGTTTTTCTTCCACCATAATTAGGAATCTAAAACAGGATATAACGGTTGTCTGTTGAGCTTACGAGGGCGTTACCAAGAGTTAGATTTAAGAGAGAAAAAAAATATTAATAATACTAAAAAAAAAGAGAATGACTTAGACTCACAGAACATTGATCTCAAAGTACGTCTCAGTTATTAACTCTGGTTTTTCTGCAATTTCACTTTCGTGTTTTTTTTCTTAATATCGTCCATAATGGAAATTCCTTTGTATGATGAAAATAAAAGGATTACATGTCTTTTTTTTTTCTCAGTTTGTCACGAAGATGACTTCATCGTTTGTTTTTGGATAAAGAAAAATTAAGATTTATAAATCCACTTTAATAAGTTTCATTTTTTTGTGTGTGTGTGTATAGTTAGTAACGAGAAAGAGTTGATCACATCAACTTTGTAAACAGACCAAATTAGGGGTGTTCTCCTTTCGACAGTAATAACAAGTTGATGAGGGTAATATTTTGGAAAAGAACAACAACTTAAGTAATTTGTCTCGGAAAAGTCTTTTAATTTGGACATAGTACGAGTTTTGTTCATTGAGGGCGGAAAATGGGTGTGTTTGGCAAAAGGTTCGTGATGAAGCATTTTGATAAGAGCAAATGTTTTTGTAAGCTATAGAAAGAAAGTATATTGTCTGGTCAACAGGTTTAAATTTTTTTGTAGTAATTGCGAAATACTTGTTTTTTTGTTCTTCATTATTATGTCCAGCCCAGATAGTTTGAGCTATTAAGGGGGGTAATTCATAGAAGTAATTTTCATACATTGCGGATCAGATTAACCTACATCTATATTGACCATGAGTTGTAACGGTTCGAATAGCATGTTTGTTTGTGTCTTTGAAATGTCCGAAATGATGTTGCACTTCCTGATGTGTTGAGGAACTTCAATTTTCTTCTCTCTCATTCGTTTATTTGGTACTATTTGGTCTTCGCGTCAAAATGTGTCGAAAACGATATATTATTGTTTATTGAACACTTAACAATCCATGGTATCGCACTTACAAAATTATAGGAAACAAGGAAAAGCCAAATTAAACACATACAACATAAAAAAAATAAAACAAACAAAAACAAAACAAAACAACAAACAGAGATGTCGACAGCTATACTAATAGAATCTACAATACATAAGTATACAAATTTCTATCGAATTTTTTGTAAGGTTGGTTAACAGTGTTATTTGTAACAAAAGTATAGTACACGAGTCAAACAAAACTCATACAAATATTTTGTTTATTTGCTATTACTATTTTTTTGTTTTATAATATCGTTAGTAACGAATCGTTACTATCGTATACGATAAACTATGACGCATACATACCAACGTGTTGTAAAAGTCATTCGTTCTTTAGTACATGGTTTGCAATGGTTATTAACATACTATGTATATAATACTTCGCTTAGAAATTGAATATTGCATATCCCTAAAATGATTATGGTGAAAGCCAATTTCCAATGGTATGATCTTGGAAACTGGCACGTTTATATATAGCATGTACAATTTCATTATCCAGTCAGTACTGATTAGTCACTAAGATGAATTGCCGAGAAATTAAAAAAACGACACGATTGACATTAATTCACAGTGATAACATGAAACGTGAATTGGCAATAACGAATTTGATTAATCGTTCAATCTGATGGTTGACTAGGGCTTGTTGGCTGAAATGTTTTAGTCGCTTTTGTCCTATTGTAAGTAAAGTATAAAAAAATTGCAAACGTGTGAAAATTAATCGAGGAAAACGACGAACGAGTTTTCTATTAGTTCGCATTGAAATGTTTCTCGCTGTGAAAACTTCAACTGTTGAAGGATTACTGTTTTATTATTACATTGCTTAAGTGTTTTTGTTCATGCATGCTGTCACATTTTGTGAAAAATTATTTCTTCCGGTTTTTTTTTTCTTTTTCTTCTTCTCTTTCTCGTAATCCTCTTATTTCTTGCCATATTTTATTGATGCTGAACTAAGCTTTCAATTTTTCCTCAAATAAGAAATTTCTTCGTACAATATTTTCACTCGGAAAATATATTAAACAAGTTCATTAAAAATGCTTTTTAAGGATACAGTTTATATATAGATACAGTTTATACTTGTGGTTTGTGATTTTGTTGTTTTCTTGTAATCGATATGTTTCTACGGGATGTAAATAAATAAATAAATAGTTTCGTTTTATGCGAATTTAGATTTATAGGATCTTAGTTAGTTATTCGATATTCGATTTATATGCAAGTTTTGAGTGATTCCATTTTCGATTTCTGCAAGGAATGATTTATTGCGAATTTAAATTAATGTGATATCGTTTTAGTAACGCGATATTCGATTCAGGCGACTTTTGAGAAATTCCATTTTTTATTTGGTTTATGGGAATTTTGTTACATTGGACTAATGTGGTCGATTAATGCGGTTCTCGCTTTATGCGAATATTCGTATATTGGATTATACAACGAGATTTTCATTTTCGAGTTCTGCAATTTTCGATTTGATTTGTACCATTTTGTTACATTTATGCGATTTTCGATTTAAGCGATTCTCACGTTATGTAATTTTTGGTACAGTATATTATCATAAATACCTCTAAATGGCAATAAACATTCAATTCTTAGCTTATCCCTTACAAGTGAAGCCAATATAAAGCGTTAAAAATGCCATTTGGCAATACACAATATTTTGTGTCAAGAAAAATAAAGAAGCCACAATACTAAAAAGAACGTGTAAAAAATTTCACTTGGTATTTGCATAACACGCTTCATAAGGTGATAGGATGAGAGATAGTAGCCTATCCTTGAAAACTAGATTAAATTTGTTTTTTATTTATATTTCAGGATGCTAGTAGTTTTATTAACAAAAGTGTATAAAACTACTTTGGAATAATACGATTTAAAAAAAAAAATAACTAAAAAGTTGCCGAACTCGATATGGGTTTTTTTTTCTATATAGGGGTTAGGTAGTAAAATTTAGTGGACGTAATATTACGGTCTCGCGGTGTTATGTCAGCGAAGACTAAAGGGGTCAGTAGGGCTCTGGCGCTGGCTCAGTCAGGCGAACGAACCGACCATCGCAACTAACCCTGTACAATCAAGTTCAAGCCTCAATGGATGCAAAGGGGTGAATGTGAAATGCTGTGTGTGTGTGTGTGTGGAGCATCGCCGATAACACGTTAGACACGTCGAGAATGGAAAGAGAAAATATATATATATATATGAAAAAAAAGTGTAAAAACAAGTTGTTTGGGCAGGAAATGTAAGTTTAGGGAAATAACGAGACGATTTAAGAAGATTGTAAATCACAAAGGTTATAACAGTTTATATGTAATATTTTTTTAAATGCAGATCATATACGCAGCGTTTTGTATATACATATGTGTG
>JAQIWH010000256.1:0-59620 GCA_034695005.1 Cryptops parisi
CACACGTGCATTTATAGAAAGAGCGACTCTGCACATCTCTAATTTATCCTAATCTGCATAATGAAGCTCAAAGGTACCATATCTCTTTCACCCTTTCCCGTCTTCCGTTTTTAACCCAAAAAAAGAGAAAAACGAAAAAATTTGCAAAAGAGAACATGCAAAACTTTATCGCCGTTTGAAGATGAACTAAATCGCAATCGAGGGACGGATGGGACAATAAATCAACAAAGAAAAGCAGGTGTTAAAAATATATATAATATATATATATATATATATATATATATATATCTATATATAAAGAAAACACATACCACCTTTTCCCAAACTCTTTTAACTCGAAGCCCCCCAATGGTGTGAGAAACGTGAAAATATGGATGCATTTTTTTTTCTTCGGTTCGAAAACGAATAATAAAGAATAAAAAATAAAAAAAAATAAAAACGAAAAAAATATAAAAATAAATTTTCGTACCACACTTTATATATATATATATGTATACGTGTGTGAAAGAGAAAAGCGCAAATTTTCTGCAACGACAGCTGTTTTGCAAGCGAAAATGTTTTCGTCGGATTCGCAACGCTTGCGACTATGTACCACTATAAACTTTGGCACCGCCGACGAACGAGAGTAGATATATAGTTAAGATGGTTTCACACTCGAAAACTTTTTTTATTATATGTATGTATATATAAATATATATTTCGAGTAAAAAGCGAATCATTAAGATGATGAACGGTGTATAAAATTTCATCTCGGTGGAAAAATAAAAGTTAACAAAAAAAAAAAAACAAGTTAAATTGGTAAAACACAAAATGGGGATGGAATCTTCGCATAGAATAACATGTAGTAGCTAGCTAAGTTTGTGGAGAGTTACGTTAAGCAAACGATTTAGGTTAGGTTCAAATATTGGCCTGAATTTGGGATTCATTTTTCGTTTTAAAGAAAACGACGTCAACTAACCTAAACTAACCTTGACAAACAAACATTTGTATACAAAATGTTATTTCACGCTACACCAAAAGTGACTAGGCATTCTACACAATGCAACGCCCGCATTCTATACATTAAAAGTGACATGGAGTACTTATTTTATACTTTGCCAAAAGAAACCAGGAATTATATAGAATGCCAATCATGGTTTTAAACAATGTGTAAAATTAGCATTGTGAATAGTTATGTTATAGCAAAGTTTTAGATTAGGCTAAAAATTTAGGCCGATTGAATTTTTAGGTTTTAGCGAAATTGATTTTAACTAACTCGGTTAATTGGTGTTAATAACATTTGTATGTTATTTCATACTTTAACAAAAAAGTACTATGACTAGGCATTCCATAAAATGCAATGTCTGAATTCTATGCGCTGAAGGTACAGATACAACATACAGTAGAGTGCATTACACACAACAGTATTCAAGATGCCATTCCATACTTTGCC
Source organism: Cryptops parisi (assembly GCA_034695005.1). Classification (NCBI taxonomy): domain Eukaryota; kingdom Metazoa; phylum Arthropoda; class Chilopoda; order Scolopendromorpha; family Cryptopidae; genus Cryptops; species Cryptops parisi. The sequence continues at coordinate 1,433 of JAQIWH010000256.1, forward strand.
AAATAAAGTTACTTTGCCAAATAAAAGTAGGCTAAGCATTCGATTTTACACATTACCGGTAAGATATGCAATACAACTTATCATTCACTACAAAAAAATGCACTACTTGACAAGTAGCGCATTCTTATTAAGAATAGCCCAAGTCTTCACCTCCTTCTATCTTCATTTCTGTTGGAACGCATCATGGTCCTGAACGCTACCAAAGCTGCTCTGTTGCTGTTATCAAAGCTGCTTTTTACTGATTGGTTGCTGCTCGCATGTCAATGCAGCGGTGACACCTAGCGACATTTAAATAAAACAAAACCTTCAAAAACTCCAAATCCTGTTTCAATTAAAACCGTGCATGGCACGGGGCTCCTTCTGAGTTGTAAATAATAAAGTTCGTTTAGTAGTAAGCCTACTTGTGAATATGAAAATATAACTAACATTAGTTACGCCTCTCTGCTGAAATGCGATCTTTTCCAGTTTCCAAATCCAGTTTTCCGAGGTAAAATAAGTCAAAGTAAAAGTTTGTGGTCAAAATGTTAAAAATAAAGTAAAAAAAAAGGGGGGGGGAGGGAGAAGGGGGAAAAAATTATTGGTAGTGGTGGGTTTCAGGAAAAGATGATACGAATTAAGGAAAGGAAATGGCCAACACCGGTTGCGCTTGGCTGAGTTTGAAATACAATTACAGCCCCCCAAATTTAAACGGCATAGGTTTCTAGTTGGACCAAGGAAAATGACAAAAATAAAACTTCACCCCAAATAATAAAGAATTGGAGACAAATTTACGATGGACTTTTATATATATATATATATATCTATATATTTATATATATATTCCATATATACTTGTATATATAAGTTATATATATAGTAAAAAAAAACGTAAAAAAAGTTGGGTTTTTTTTGCTGTGATTTCCACTACTACATGCCTGTTTAAAATGCTATGTTTAAAATAGTATAATTTACTGGATCACCCTGTATAATGAGCTATTTGTTTTTATTTTAAACTCAGATTTATAGAAATTAAAACAAAAAATCCACAAGAAATAATACTAATTTAAACAAACAAACAAACAAACACAAAATACTACAGGGTGATCCAAATATAAAGTTTTGCGCTTCAAATCAAGAAGCAGTTGATGCAGAAGTGATTCAAACTAAAAATCAGAATAAAATGTAGCGATTTGAACAGAGTACTAATTATACAGGGTGATCCACGTATAATTATTTCACCAAAATTATAAAATAATGACGTTTTATATAGGAAGTGAAACAAGACTTTGAAAACTGGATCAAAAAATAGTAATATTAAGCACGATTAGTCAATCAAAAAACATTCATTGTACAGGATGATCCAAATATAAAGTTTTATAGATCAGCCCTGTAAAATTAATGTTTTAAGAGTGATATCCTAAATTATGAATCAATTATGATCAATGCACAAATTATTTAAAATGTAGTGATTTAAACAGTTAGCAAACCAAATACAAATTATACAGGGTGCTCCACGTACAACTATCACACCAAAATCATAAAACAATTACGGTTTATATAGATATTAACACAAAACTATTAAAAATTACAACAAAATAGTAATATTAAGCACGACTTGTCAACCAAAACATTGATTGTACAGGGTGATTATAAAGTTTAAATACTTTATAAATCACCCTGTACAATTAATGTTTTAAGAGTGACACTTGAAGTTGATGCAGCACTTATGGTTGATGCAGCACTTATGGTTGATGCAGAAATTATTTAAAATATATTGATTTAAACATAATCAGCGAGCCAAATATTAATTATACAGGGTGATCTAAGTATCAACTTTTCACTAAAATCATAAAAATAATACTAATTTATATAGGAATTAAAACAAAAAGCTTTCGAAATTGACACAAAATAGAAATATTAAGCACGATTAGTCAAAACAATATTAATTGTACAGGGTGATCCAAATATTAAGTTTCATGTTCCAAATTATGAAGCAATATGATTGATATATAAATTATTGAAACTAAGAATTAGAACAAAATGTAGTGATTAAAACACAATTAGCGAGCCAAGTACGAATTGTACAGGGTGATTCACGTATGAATATTCACCAAAAATTATAAAATAATTACGATTTATATAAAAATTAACACAAAACTATTGTAGAATTAAAACAAAATAATAAAATTTAACCACGATTAACCAATAAAACGGTAATTATACAGGGTGATCAGCTATCAATTTTACTTCAAACTTATAACACGAGATTAATATTAACCGATTAGCCAATCAAAAACGTTAATTATACAGGGTGATCAAATTTTACTTCAGTGTTATAAAACACGGGGATTTACATATACATAATTAATTAAAACAAAACACCTACAAATCAAAACAAAACACTAATTTAAACAATTAAATACCAGATATACAGGGTGATCCACATACATTTACAAAATTATAAAATAACTTCTTAACACAATAAGAAAAAACTAAAAAAAAAAATAATCTTCAAAAACATTTTTTCACGGTCATATTTGATTTACCAACTCGACTTTAATGGATCACCCTGTAGAAATAAAAAAATAAAATATCACTCATAAATACTCCCCAATTCCCTCTCAAATCATGATCATGTTGGAACAGATACTAACAACAATAAAAAGAAATCATCATCTTCGTCGAGTACTCCCCGATGACAACCATTTTTTAACCCCCTCCCCCCCAGTCCCCCCCCTTTTTTAAAAACGCAGTGTTTTTAATGTTCCGACATTTGCATTTTACGCGACAAAAAAACGCCAAATAACATTAATTTTTTTCTTCCTCAAAAAGTGTGTTGAAAATAATCCTCGAAGACTCTCTCTCGAGTGTCTCTTTTTCGAGAAAAAAATATGGGAGAGGAGGGGGGGGGGGTAAAAAGAGTTCGGGAATCCCAGTGGGGGTAAAAGAAAACGACAAAAGCCATCGTGTTTGTCATGTATGTGATTCAACAAACATCTGCTGCTTCAGGAAAATTTGACACTTTTCACGTTCTTACCTTTGTTAACGTTTTGATTCGACAGCAGGGAATATATATAAAGAAAAACGCACAAGATATAGGTTTACCAAAATATTTATCGCACAAAAAAATATTTTCTTTTTGTGCGATTTTGTTTTGCGAAACATGACCTCGAATTAAGTGCGAGTGGTGATTATTAAGTTATATTTCGATTTACGAATAAAATTCATTACTGCGAAATTTCGAAAAGATTAAAGGCCAGAATGTCACTATCGAATGCGTTTGATATGTCGAAGAGGTTGAATATGGCCAGAACGTCACTATCGAATATGTGTCTCTCCTTTTGCGTTATACGAAATTTCGTAAAACGAGACAATAAAATAAATAAAAATATAAACAAGTTCAATTAAAAATTATGTTTTTGTTTTTTTTAAGAATACATAGTTTCCCTTCATGCAAAGTTTGATCTATGCGAAATATTCGATTTATGCGAGTTTTAAGTTGTTTTTTTTTCCAATTTCGATTTCAGCAAGTTTCGATATTATTCGAATTTCGCTTTATGAGAATCTAGATTAATGCGATCCATGAGTAATGTGATATTCTACTATTTTAAATTTCTGCAATTTTGGATTCGATTTGTGCGATTTTTGTTACTTACAAAATTCGTTTATAATAATATTAATGTCGCGATTTTGTACGCGCAATATTATACGCGGGTTTGCGACCAAAAAAAAATAAAATTCGCTAACATGCGACACGACAAATCTTGCTATGTTCATAAAAATTTCGATACATGCGATTTTTTCTTAATGTGACTCTCGCAAAAATCGACCACCACGTGTATTTCAAAATACAATTCCATTATTATTATTATAAACTAGAAATAGTCCCGTGCCATGCACGGTTTTAATTGAAACAGGATTTAGATTTTTGAAAGTTTTGTATTATTAAAATGTCGCTAGGTGTCACCGCTGCGTTCTGGACCATGATGCGTTCTCACAGAGATGATGATAGAGGTGAAGACTTGGGCTATTCTTATTAAGAATACTTAAAAAATTTCTACAATTACTATACTACAATACTTAAGTCAAAATATAAGCTCGTTTTACGAACAAAAAATTTACACTAAAGAAAAAGATACTAAACTATTAACAAAAAGCGTATTTTCGATCAATATAATTTCCCATCATCACTCGCGAACTAAAAGAAAGACACACACAAAAAAAAAAGATTAATACTACTCTTTATTCGTAAAACGAAAATGATACTTTCATGAGCCCTAGTATTTATTACTTCCATCTTTCCTCAACTACTTTCATTTTTTCCGAGTTAATGGATATGCAAAATAAGATCCCACCCCTTTAAGATGATGGAGAAAAACAAAAAATCTCAAGAAAAAACTTTGTCACCATCAACTAATTTATGACAAAATTCGAGCAATTGTTTCTCACAAACTATTATACACGCCTATGAAAAAGAAATGCATTAAAGTTTCCTACTTACATTCGAAATAGTTCAACCAAAAAAAAAAAGGTTACACACCCTCATCGAAAAAAAAAAGAGGGTGAATCAAAACTAAAAATTTATTCCTCCATTTTGTCTTTGTTATTATTATTATCATCATCATCGAAATAGAAAACACCAAAAAAAAAAAGAACATCAAAAAATCGGTGTCGTTAATGTGAAAAAACATGAACATCGTTTTCATCACAATTTATTTAGCAATCGATTTTTTTTTGCCTCCATTTTATATTCCAATTTTTTTTATTGGTTCTTTACCACCCTCTCCAATGGTATACTTATCACTACTCTGTAATCCGTTATTATAACGACAAAATTGTCATATACAGGGTGAGTCAAAAGTGCAATTCCATGAAAATAATTGAAAGGTTATTAGTCAGTGTAAACATCAGTGTAATGCAGTGTAGTATATTCACTGATGTTATATTACAAGCTTTTAGGTGCTCCATTGTTATTTCAGTTGGAAATAAATTAAACAACACCATATAATGTACGATACACTGCATTACACTGGTACTATGTTGGACGCCATTAGGTGCTATAGCGAATCAATTTTTATTACAGCTGCATTGTTGAAAATGAATGAAATAACACTGGATGATGATGTAGTGTATGCATATAGTGTACATGCTACACTGCATTACACTAATGCTATGATAGGAACTTTTAAGTGCTGTTTTGTTTCCATTGTTATTTCGGTAGGATTGTTAGAAATAAATGAAATGACATCAAATTATGACTAAAATAAACATTGACAACTACCTAAAGGTAGTTACGACTCGTGGTTTCCAATGTAACAATGCGATGACCTAAAATTGCGCGTAATGTACACGCTACACTGCATTACACTGGTGATATGCTGCAAGCTTTTAGGCGGCTCTATTGTTTCTTTTGTTATTTCAGGTGGATTGTGAGAAATAAATGAAACGACACTGAATTATGACTAAAATGACTATTGGCTACAACTTTCTAAATATGACTTGGTAGCTATGACTCATGACTTGCACAATGTAACAATGCGATGACCCTGATATTTCATTTCAAGGTCAATGTAACCACTACCATTGTAAAGAGCCCTATCAAGGTGCTTTTATATCCATATTTTCATTTTAACAGCTTTTCGAGTATTCTCTTAATTCACCAGGCACATTATTTCCATACAGATCGAAACTGTGTTTCGCTCTAACCTTTAGATATTGAAACTCTTCTTTGAGATATTGAAGACTATTCGTTTTGAGATTTATAATAAATCATTTGGATGAATTACATGTTGCTATTAAAATTAACTAATAAAAAATAGATACTTTTCAGCTGCTTGTGGCGCTAATGCTGGCATGTGTGATCGATCGTTTTCTGTTTTCGACATCTTATTAGGTTAGGTCAGTTCCCTGCCGAACGGTCAATTTGAAGCATAACTTACCGAACTTAATAGAATGTGGAAACACAACCACCAATTATACATGCCAGCACAAGCGGCTTCACAGTTAGCTGAAAAGTACCAAAAAAGACGTTCATACGACTTGGCACTCGAGATGGTACAAAACGTGTATCTTCGAGTTTTCTCAAGTGGCCCAATGGCGACTTTTCATTTCCGCGAAGACAGTAAAAAAACATTACAAAAAAAATTGTACTACACAAAAAAAAGAAGAAAATTCGTGAAAAGGGGGGAAAGGGGGAGGGAGGATGTAGGGACAAAGTGCATTTATCCAGGCAATCAAGACAGCTCTGGGATGAATTTCGGTGGGTTGCTTTTGAAGGCAGAGAAAATGGCAATTAGGCTAGAAAGCTAAAGCACACGTTAGCAGTCTCATACAAACGACGCTTAAGCAGCCGATAAGCCACCCTAACTTTTCTTCCAACGTTTCCACATACAAAAAAAAGGACAATAAAAATGGTGCTACTTGCTCCTTGTCATCAATTTACCACACCACGTATATCCATAGTGAATCCCTTGCCAACGATAGGTTCACATAAACGCTCGCGAATGTTGAAGTCGCGAATAATCGAGCCTAATGTTATGTAGCATATCTAAAATTTAATTTTGTGTAACTTAAGTTCCAATGCTAGTTTAGTGCAGCAGTTCCAATGCTAATTGCTGTCTAACTAACAGTTTCAATGCTATATATTCTTGTATTAACAGTTCAAATATTAATAATTGCTGTTTAATAGATTTAATACTAATTGTTGCATAATAGTTCCAATGCTAATTTCTTGCACTAACAGTTTAAATTCCAATTTTGTTCAATTGCTGCGTAACAGTTCCAATATTAATTGTTGTTTAACATTTTCATCAATCTTAATATTCTTACACTAACAATTCCAATGCTAGTTGCTGTGTAATACATTTTAATGCTCTTTATTTTTGCGCCGAGTTCCAATGCTAATTTTGCATAACATAATCCAATGTTAATTTCGCATAACATAATCCAATGTTAATTTCGCATGACATAATCCAATGTTAATTTCGCATGACATAATCCAATGTTAATTTCTTGCAGCAGTTCCAATTCTTGTGTGAACAGATTCAATGCTATCGTTATATAACAAGTGCTAATTTGACATAAGAGTTATCGGTTGTTTATTTATACTTTTTTAAATCCATGTAACACTTCCATTCTAGTGCTACAAGTAATTCGTTTCGGTACTTTTCCGTTTGTTGACAGACACCGCTTGTGGCTAAGACTAGTGGTTACAGTTTAGGTTAGATAAAAACTGAAAAACGCATTAAATTATGATTAAAATAATGAAGTGTTGTATTTTTAATACAACATAGTATGTACTTTTTTAGAAATCCTTTCTCATATTTTTTTAATGTATTGATTCTGTTTGATCTCGATGGATCGTAAAAATAAACAAACCTCTAAAATTGACCATTTATGACGTCACCTGACCCTATTCGGCAAAAAATAGCATCCTGCACCTTACTTTACTAGGTACTAAATAGCACCATTTGAGATCTCGTTGACATAATGTAATTAACCAACTTGATGAAAACAGCAGAAATCTAACAGAAGTGACATTAACAATGTCACATTACCAACTTTTTAAGAAACTTAGATACTATTAAGATTATAACGAATTCAATTATCATAATAATCCCAAATCACTACTACTATGGCAGATGTCCAAGCAGAAGAATTTGCATTTCGCAAATATGACTAGCATTATTATGTACATACAATTTTAATTAAATAATCGCTATTTAGTCTAATCGTTGATTAGACTACTATATTATACATACACAGTAATGAATAAAATATATCATAAGTATACTTACTCAACGATGGATGAGTTCTTACTCGCTTGCCTTAATCACTTGGTATTCAAATTACCACTTCTATCGTTGTTGAAACTCTTCCACAAAAAAGTATGGTATCTCTGTTTACCATTACAAAATAGATTGATTTTATTGACCCAATAAAATACTTCAAAATAATTAATAATTAAATTAATTAAATTGTTAATTAGGTTATATTAATTTTTTTTTATAATTTAGTTTATATTAAAATATATTTTACAAGAAATGTAAATAATTTTATCAGTCAAAAAATATAAAAATATTATTTTTAATGATAGTGTACCAAATAATGGTTCTACGGATACTCTGTACTGTATATAAATTTGCATTTTTAATAAAATTAACATTACAAAAACGGAAAAAAAAATCACTTAATATAAAAAAATTATTTATTTTTAAAATATAACGTTGAGTATACTTTAATAATATTTTAAAAAAAGGTAATCTCGGAGTTTACGCGGCAAAATGGCGGCCTTTCAGTTTCGTAATCCCTAACCTAACCCCTTTACAATAAACTCAAAATCGTAATCCCTAACCTAACCCCTTCAAAATAAACACATAACCAAGTACAAACAAATAGTAATAAAAAATAATTGAAATACATTAACGTTTTTTAATTATTAATTAATTTAGCGTTAGCTCCATACCCATCACTGTACATGCATTGCCACCATTTAGCCACGTAAACTCCGAGTTTTCCGTAGTACACTAATATATATTAAATACCCAACAAATATTAAGAGCTTTATAATTTATATTTTTAGTTATATCAAAAAAATATAAACAAGCATAACCTTATAGCCATACTCATATTTTAAAAGTATACTTTTTAAAACAGCAAAATAAAGCAAAAACTTTTTCATATCCCACTTTTATGAAAGAAACTCTCAAACAAAAATCTATTATATACATATACGTATAAAAAGTCTAAAGGTTTTTGGTTTGGATTTTTTTGTCAATGTGGTCAGTTGGTTTATATGTCAAAAAATACAAACACAATTTTTTGTTTATGCAAAGCATTGTCATTCATGGGTCCCTCTCGTCCTTCCGTCACTCACCACATTTGCATACTCATGCAAATCTTGCTCGCCCATCTGGGCTTTGCTATTGGGAAAACATCAAGCGTACGATCCGAATCGGAAGCAAAAAAGAATATGCAAAACTTGCTTTTGTATCCATACATTAAAGGAAAAAAAATAAGCTTTCTTTGGTGATGTAACTTGCAAACTGCTTTGACAAATCCAACTGTGTTGAGAAAATACGATTCAGAACTACCAGAATATCGGTTATTTAAAATGCAATCATGACTTCTGGCATCATGTCATCAGGTAGTCCGTCAGGTAGTCCATCAGGATGTCATCAGGTAGTCCACCAATCAAACGTACCACACATTGATATTAACTTGGTACGTTAACATTGTATGCTTTCAGCACGAAAAACGGTCTAAACAGTCGATAACTCTTGTATGTTACAAATATCCCTATATACGTTATCAACTATCTTTAGACAGCTTTTGTCCTAAAAAAGTGCTAAATGAATACTAAGTGAACGCGGACTTAGACTATGAAATTGTCATTATCGTCATGGTGATGATGTCCAAATTAATCTTGCAAATCCGTCCAAAAAACAAACAAAATAAAAATCTTAACTTGTATTAAAAAGATGGAAATAAAGTCAAAGGAAACAAAGGTCAGAAACAAGACAAAGGAACAAAACTCAAAAAAAGAAGTCAAAAAATAATTTTTGACTTTGTTTTTTATTTATATAATTGTTTTACTTTTCTTGTATTTTTGACGTCTTTACTTTTGTTCCTTTGTCTTGTTTTTGACTTTTTTTTACTTTGACTTCATTTCCTACAATTATATTGAAAACTAGTAACTGGCCCGTCAAAAATGACGAGAAAGTTATTTATTCATGTTGCTTTGCAATATTCGTTAGTTAAGAGTATCGATTTCGGTATGAGTTTTGGCATTTTCACACATGGTGAGGTGGCGCTAGTAAAAACACAATGACACTGCCCACAGTGGAAGTTTCTAGAAAAATTCTTGAAAGTTTTAGAAAGTTCTAGAATTCTTTCTTTATGCTCAGGTGCAAAAGAAAGAACCTCATGTTTCTTGTCCAATGGCTATAACTGGTGAGGAGTAGTAGTAGGAGGAAGGTCATGCTCTTTTATAGAATAGATACACTGTTAAGCTTAAATATCATTTTTGTACTAAATTCAATGAAAATTAAAAAAATATGCCCAAGTTTCCAAGAACCTTTTACTAATCCGTTTTATTATAACGTCACCAATTTACAAGATTCCACGTTGGACCCTTTATAATACCTAATTCATCGTAACAACAATATAATAGTTATGATGATAATGGTACAATATCACACCGATTACACATTCAGCCAATCAAAGGGGTGGTACCATGAAGATAACTTACCTAAGCCGAACAGGTAGTCTGTCAATTAAGATTGTAGAAAACAAAGTCAGATACAAAAGTAAAAGAAAAAAAAAAGACGTCAAAAAAGTCCAATAAAAAAAAGTCAAAAACAAATAAAAGAAAAAGAAGTCAAAAATTTTTTGTTTTGTTCCGTATTCTTGTTTTTGACTTTTGTTCCTTTGACTTTGTTTCCTAAAATCATCAGTTACCATAACAAATTTAACCTTTTGCATCACTATCAAGCATTGTACATGTATTCCTAATATGTACATTTCCCCCAATACAAATTATTTATGACACATACTAAGAACTTCATAGTATGAAGTGTCCTACGACCAACTTCCAGAAGCTTTAGGACAGTCTTGTAACACTACATTCCAAACGTTCATTTTATTTTCAGACCATTGTTTATCATCATAACAAGAGGAACTATTACTATAATATACTTGGGCACTTACCAATACTTACATTTTTTGTCATTCTTCAAACTTTTTCAGCTTCTTCCATATGCTGTTGGATCTGCAAAAAAAAAAAGGACCGACGTTCGATTCTTCAGCGTACTCGGAGAAGCAGGAAAAAACATTGGGGGTAGAGGCAAATCATGGCTGGAGACCAGTTCAACCCTGTAAAAAGCGAACAATGTTTTGTTGTCCATCGGTTAGCCAAGATAAGAAGAGGCAAAAGCAGTAACATCACCCATGAAAAACCGAAAGGAAGGAAGTCGACCAATGGCTTCCATTTGCATGCAAGAGGTTCGTCCAAGAGTTTTTCTCGTTGTCGTCCCCCTCCCTCTCTTCTTCGAGGATTGTCCCCATGTCCATTTTCTGTTTACGAAGAATCACAAGCGATGAAAGGAAACTTCTATAATGCATGGATTGTCCATTCTTCTCCCCGTCGGTCCAGGGTTTTTATTTCGCTTTGTGGATGATGAATTGTGCAGCCAACATAGCAAAATATATTACAATATTTAAATATGAGGTTAAAACGGAGTCCGCATATCAAAATTTTCCAAAAAAGTGGTAGCGACAAAAATATGAATTTCTTCCATAAACCCATGTGAACGTAAATAAAAACAAAATTAAATTTGTTTAATGTTATCATCCGGTTATTATTATCAAAAAGTGATCATAATAACCGAATTTTACTGTAACTCAAAGTATATAAAAAAACAAGACATCAGAAAATTTCAATAAATTTAACAAGACAAGACAATCGTTTAAACTTGCACAGAACAGTTTTCATGTTATTTTAATAATCGGCAGTGTACACATATTCATATGATAATTACATTTGATCCCCATTTATAACCCAACCTTATAAAATACAAAACCAAAAAAAACACAAATATTTCTTTGTAAAACTCTGGTCTGTTCTCAAACATTAAACACAACAAGTACTGTACAATCAAAACTATTAAACGTTCAAACATTTTTGTGTATTAACCATCCACTTCATAGTATTATACACTCCGTATTATACCCCCCTCCAAATACCCAACTCAAAAACATTTTAATTACATACAATGTGTCCATGACTTCTAAACTTTACAAAACGTATATACAGGATGTCCACGAAGTCCTTATCTAGTTTCCGTGAAAGGAAGGGAATTTTTGTATTATTAAATACTATAAAAGGCAAGTTGCTCTCTCTGTCCGTGGAAAAAATGTTTCCATAACTTGAGTGTAAACAAAGATTTTCCAGAGATACACAGAATTGGGTGTTGTAAAAACAATATTTTTACCATGCTATAGCACAGGTTAGCTACTAATAGCATGGCGTATCTACTAAATCACAATAATGTTGTAACATGTTCCTGTACATGTATCTTTATGTCTATATAATTGAAGAGTTGGGGGGAATAACTCAATCGTCATAATCGTAACTCACAAAATGTAATTTTGAGAAAAAGGGCAAAAACTTTTGGCACTTTCAAATTTAAGATTAAAAACTAATTCTTTTCAACTGTCTATTTATAGAAAGAAAATGAACAGGTTTTGCATAAAAATTTGTTAATTTTAGTTGACATGCCTCAAGTTAAAGGCTAATTTTAAAAAAAAATGCAATTATGCCGTTATTCCAAATATCGTGGTAATTTATTTGTTAATTTTAGTTGACATGCCTCAATTTAGAGGCTAATTTAAAAATGCAAATTATTTCAAATATCGTGTAATTTATAAATGCATTTACGTCGTTTTTCCAAAGATTAGTATCTTTTCCGTTGTTTCGGAAGCAAAACAAGCGAGTGAAACAATCAGAAAGTGAAGCGACAAAAAGAAAGAAATCACAAAAAATTTTCAGATTTACAAGTCTCTCGTTCCATATTCTCGCACCAAAAAAAGTCGGAAAGTGCAAATTATAGGCAACCCAATATTATAGACTGGTCTAAAAAATTTCATTATATGCATTTCAAGAAATAATGACGCAAAGTGGATTTAAGCCATTTTCAACCCAACACTTCAAAGTAAACTTCCATTGAAATAGAAACTTTGATCCTTGTCACGGCACCAACTAGTGGCCTGGTCACGGCACCATCTACCCCTGAAATCTCTTTTGCCTGAATAGTTCAACTTATAAAGTTCCATGATTTAATTAACAAAAAATAAGGACTCCATAAACACCCTGATCAACGCACCAATCAGTGCCCTAGATCAAAAACCTTTTTTTTTAAACAGTGATGAAGACATTTTAAAGTTTAAAACTTAAGTACTTTGACCCATTAAGCACACACACTAGTACGTGACGAAGTTTGGAAACCATCGATCGGAAGTCCACGCATCTAGTTACACAAGTCATCGTAACGTCAACTCCGCTACTATACTGATAGCTGTTTCTCAGCCAAAAAAAAAAAATTTGTTGTTCTTCTCTTTGTTGCCATCTCAATTCATTTGGCAATTCAATTAATTAGGCAACTAGTTCCAATCTCCGCAAACATCTCCCAAGATTGTAAAATAATCCGGGGAAATTAAGGAGTCAATGAAAAGGCTTTAAGGAAAGCCCCTCGCTTGAGCTCTTCAAGTGGATGTGGCACACAATCACGTTAATTACACCACCGATTTCTTCTGCTGCACGCTCTGGATTGGCTCCAGGAAAAAGAAATTTTTACAAAATTAAGCCCTCATCAACCCCACACCCAAAACAAATAAGCCTTTGAAATCTCTTCACCAAACTGCGATGCTCATTCCGTTCACCAATTGCTGAAAACTCTTAAGTCAACTGCAAAAGACAAGTTGGAAGAGAATATTTTTCCACAGGTTTACGGGTACTCGAAATCATTGTAACCCAAAACAAACAACAAAAATTAGAATGTAACAAAACTAAACTTGTGTTGATGTAAAAGTTGGTTATTTTTTATTATTAATAAAAACTTACTTTTGTTTTTACCAAATTTTGGGATTGATGCTAACAACGTGGTTAAGAAGCTACAAAGGAAAATTGCGATTCAATGAGCAAAGATCGATAGTACAAATTTTTTTTTGGTATCAATTTTTTTAGATGATTGTAACATCTAATAACTTATATATATATAAAAAAAATTAGATAACAATAAAAACAATTTCAAGTTTGTTTTTGCTTTTTAAAACACAGTTGTAGATACATTAATGGCAGTAGTTACACCTGGCATGACATCGTTTTCCATTGACGCCACAACGGCAACCCCCACTGGTGTCACCAGTGCCCTACAAAAATGATAAAAGAACATGATTGGTAAAATCATCTGTATACATTACACGTATCCTCAATTTATGCGAATGAAATCTTTTCATTTTCACCTCACTTGTATACAGAGTGTTATCTAGTAAAATTTCATTGTTAGGTATTAATATAAACAAAAAGTTCACATGAACGTAGATCCAGAAATGTTTCCCTTCTGAGACAACACAGGGTGAAGTCATGTATTTGCATAGGCTTGTCTCATAATAACTATTTTCAATGCAAATGAGTATCAGACCCATGTTTATATGGACTTTGTTTTGATGCATAGCATCTTAAAATTTGACTAAACCTTTTAGGAACACCCCCTATATGTGAGCAGAGTTTATCACCAAATAAATATTAAGGGAGCATGCACCATTTATTTTTTACTAATTAAGGAATGTGTGATCAAAATGGTTTTTTAGCCACTGCTCTATACAATGAAGCAACACATTTGATAGTATGCATTTCTTGTTATACATTCATACCAATAACCTATGGATGTTATACACTGCTCACAAAAATAAAGATAATATTTCAAAATGGTATGAAGATTTTGAAATATCCCCCAATTTTTGTGATCAGTGCATGCTAAATTAGACCTATTTTTCGCAAACAAAAGTAGGAATCGTGAACTAAAGTAAGAATTAACTGATATCCAACAAATACCCCTACATTAAGAATGCTTTTTTACGCATACTCTTTATATACTGGCATATAGCATCCGCCATATTAATTAACAGCCTATAAGCAGTGATACTCGTGAGACTAAGACGGATCAATAGAACACCTTATTCATCAAAATCCATCAAACCATTTAACCTGTAGGAGAATTTAAAGAATAATGCATTTAACGCATGTAGCGTCGGCCATATTCGTTTTTCATTGACACCATATATAGCCAGTGTAACTCGACTGAATAGACCAAATCCATAGACACCTCATTCATCAAAATCCACCATCCCATTTACTGAACCAAAGTATCGATACTTAAAATATCGATATTTTGTGCATCATTATTTTTATATCGATATTTTTGGTATTGATATATTTAATATCAAATATTTTACCTGGCCACTGATATCAGACCACTCTAAAAGTAGTTTTTTGAGTATGGAGAGAGTCTTTGAAAGGATCACGGTAAAGATATGAAGTTAAACAAAAAATAAAGTTACGTTTTGAACTTTTATTTTTTGTTTAAATAAAAAAATATATCGTATTACTTTTTTAATACGACATTTTTTTTTAATATTACGATACTTTTGACCATATTATGATATTTTTTGACATTAGTGTGTGCAGCTGCACACCCTGCACACCCCGTGCGCACGCCTATGGATATCAGTGCAACGTTTTGGCAGCTTCCTGATGAAGATATGTATATGATCTGATAATGATCCAAAAATCTTACTGAAGGGGGGTACAAAGAACGTTTTTGTGAGCTTTCTAATAAATATATTTATATGATTAATAGCTTATAACGTTCCTCTAATCTAGTCAAACTAGGGTATCAAATTTCGTGAATGTCAGTCTATTCGTTTTTGCGTTATGCACGCACAAACAGACAGACAAACAAACAATATGAAGAAAAAAGTGGATTCATAGTGCACGATATGAACCTTATTAATAAGCGCACGATATAAACCTGTACCTGATTAATAAGCGCACAAAATAAACCACCTCTGATTATTAAGCACACAAAATAGACCTATACCTGATTAATAAGCGCACAATTTAGACCTAGTTTCTTTAGTTTCGTGCAAATTCGTCCATTCTTTTTTAGTAATGCAAACACACACACACATTGTAAACAACTTAAGAATGAAAAGTAAGCAATAAAATCCAAGCGGTTTTGAGGATTATTTAATCAATAAAATTCGTGCGTTTTATGTTTAAAAAACAGATGGTTGTGCTTTTGTGTGGTGAATTGTGAGAAAATTAAAAACCCGCACGAACTTTTTGGATACCCAATTGAGTACGATTTGTTTTATGAAACAATTAATTGAGTAACCAATATATTTCGTGCGGTTTTCGAATATTCATCAATAAAGATCGTGCGGTTTCTTACTCTCTTTGATATCGAAACTTTTTATGACAAAAATCGCAGGCCACCAAATTTATTATTTTTATAAATAAAGTAAACCCGAAAAGGTTCATGCCATTGGTACAGTACAATACACCACAGATAGTGTACTGTACTGTATACAGAATTTGCAGGAGTTGATGTGAGTCCTTCTGGACAACAAACGCGTAAAAATCGCATAATAGCGAGTTTTTCTCGTATTCAAAAATGTAAAATAAAAACTTTATATTTCAATACAACTACCGCCATCTAGTGACAAATGTTTGGCAACTATTTTTTAGCCTTTGCAACTATCGCTGTCTCTAGCCATTCGCATCTCAATACTACTTGCGCCATCGAGTGACAGAATTTTACAACTAATGCTAAATTTCTTTTAACTAGCTAAATGTTGCGAGATTTTCAATAATTAAAACATTTAGCAATAATTGCAAAATTCTGTTATTGGTTCTATTAAAAATGTCATATTTTAATATCATATAATATTCATGAAATTTTTATGATTAATTTTTGAAGTCCTTACAAGAATAGAGAAACGCATTAAGTTATTCACACAGGTGAAAAACCTGTTAAATGTTCCGTCCTAAAAAATCAAACAATTCACACAAGTATAAAACATTACAAATGTTACGTGTTGTAAAATGTATCAAAGAATTCACACAGATGAAAAACCTTACAAATGTTGTCCTAAACATTTGAGAAATTCACACAGGTGAAAACCTTAGCAAACGTTCCGTCCCCAAAATGCATCAAAAAATTCACACAGATAAAAAACCTTACTAATATTCTACGTCTTAAATCTGCATCAAAGAATTCACACAGTTGAAATACCTTACAAATGTTCAGGCCTAAAATGCATCCAAGAATTCACACAGGTGAAAACCTTACAAATGTTATCCTAAACATTTCAGATATTCACACAAGTGAAAAACCTTAGCAAACATTCCTGTCCTCAAAATGCATCGAAAAATTCACACAGGTAAAAAACCTTACAAATGTTATCCTTAACAATACAGAAATTCACAGGTGAAAAACCTTGGCAAATGTTCCCTGCCTCCAAAATGCATCCAAAAAATTCACACAAGTGAAAAACCTTACTAATATACTATGTCTTAAATCTGCATCAAAGAATTCACACAGACACAGTTGAAATACCTTACAAATGTTCTGTTCTAAAATGCATCCAAGAATTCACACAGGTGAAAAACCTTACAATTTGCAAGTGGAACGTTTGTAAAAAAAATTCACTCGTGTGACTTTTTACTTGTGTAGACTCTTGCTGTATAGGGAAACATTCAAAAGTGCAGCAGATGCAAAACACCCATGACTTTGTTTCTATGGCTATCAGAGCTCCTGAGCACCCATGGAATTGGCATTGCTGGACACTCCACAGAACATTATGACATTACACAATTATTAAGCAGCTTTCACAATCACTGCAGCGCTGCAGGTTTCGAGTGTGTCGGCGGCCCATGTGCGGCCAGTGACATCATGTGCGCTGGGCCGCATGTGTATGACTGATTCACATACCCAGCGGCGCCGGAAACGATTTAGAGTTTCAATCCACAATTTAAAAAAGAACGATACTTTAGCCAGGGGGTTAGTCAGCCAGCCCCCTATTTGAATTATTTGCTTGTACTTGGGTTATAGGTTTGGACGCCAAATTATGCTAGTTAAACAAAAACATGCTTGATAGATATACTGTATGTAGCAATTAATATGTTTAATTCAACTAACTTAACCTGGTCTCCAAACCCCAATATACAAGCAAATAAAGTCACAAACAGAGTTGGCTGGCAAACCGAAAAGTACCCAAAAAATTATCGTACTAATATTTAAATTTTACTTACATTTGGACCCCATCTTGGACCACGCGTAATCCAGCAAATTTCAGTTTGACACATCGAGCATTTCAACCAGTCACAGCCCCATTTCTTCATTAAAATGATTTGGCATTTTGGACACCGCATCGCTTCTCCTCTCGTGAGCATAGACTAGATTAAAAATAAAAACCATAATGCGATTCAACATCAATAAATATTCATCAACGTTTTCTTGCAAATTTTCAATTTTTGAAAAATGAACAACTTACATCAAGCAGCTCCTTTGTCTTTTTCGCTTCGTCATTGTTCGATGCGTCCAATTCCAGCCTGTCTTGGTACTGGCGGCAGTTGAGCTTTTCGTGGATTGCTTGGCACGTTAAGCAATTCAAATGCTGGCAAACCGGACACACAAAGTCGTTGATATCGTCCTCGTAGATGCACCAACCGCGGCAGTCGGCCGTTTTGCAGTGGAAACTGTTCTCCGCTTGACTTTCGGCAGTAGCTATGCTTCTCTGCAAGTGCCGGTCGTAAATTTCTGGAGAGACCATCTACAACAAAAATGTGAAAAAAGATATATGCAATTATAACTACTTGATTAAGCTAGTATTCTAAAATGTTATTCGTGTCACAATTTTCACCTGTCGAATTTCTCTATCCTGCAGTTTTTCCGGGCATGAATAGTTGTTATCGATGTAAGGACACTTCACTTCTGCCGTTTCGTTGTGTTCGACGGCTTCGGCCAAACAGTTCCTTCAAATAAACAAACAAAAAATTCACCAAAAAAACCTGAAAATAATATGCAATCTCCGGTTGAGTATCACGCGAAGTTGGTCAACCAATGGCTACTCGGGTAATAAATGTAATCAGTCTTAGCCAGCGAGCACTGAGGTAACTACCGTGCAATTCCATGCATTGTCATAGAGACATTTGTAGAGTGTAACCACTTGGTGCCAATTATTATACACAGACTAGAAGTAGACCTGAGCTGTAGCATGGGGGCATGAGATAAGGGTTCAGAGTTAGTAATACAAACTTTAAATGCATAACTACAAAACTAACATATTTGTACATTTTACATTTAAAACTAACCAACCACCTCTATCTAGTGACAGAATGCAACAATTATGACTGGTTTCAATTTTAGCCACCTTAATAGCAGACTTGAGAGAGGATTCAGCGCGATGGGCGAAGCTAAAGCGTCCACTACACATAAATTCACAGATCTGGTTCATTATTATTATTATTATTATTATTATTAATGGTTATGAATAACAATAAGTTAATGACCATTTCATGAAGCGACAGTCGTTTTGGCGTTACACAAGAGATCACTATGTGTACAGCAACATTATTTAAACTAACTGGCAACCAAAATGATGTACCAAAAACAGATATTATAAAAAAATAAGCAGCAAGTCAATCGAACCTGCAAAACGTATGAAGACATTCACGAAGTTGGATTCCGTCGCCGAGTCCAACTTCTTCAAAGCAGACGGGGCATTCAAAAACTTGGTCGCTCAGAATGACATCTTGAAGATCCATCTCAAGATACTTTTGATAGTTTTCGTTTCTCTGTTTCTCGTTTTGCTGCAACACAAACAAAAACAAACGCACGTCGAGAAACCTCGATTTGCTTGTATTTCAAACACAAATGAGGACACACACTGTAGCAATGCTTTTTTCACCTGTTGCATTTCTATTTCTAGTTGATTCTCCATCAACATCCTCAACTTTTCTTCCTGAGGTATCTCGTAATCGGGTGGAATGACGTAATCTTCGGGCCGACTAGTGGAGCAGGCTGTGCAGCCTGGGCGGGTGGGAACGTTGATGCATGTGCAAGCTGGACATTTCCAACCTTCAAAAGCGACGTCATCAAGATCCGTCATTTTAAATTACCAACTTGAAAAAAAAGTGTGTCATACCGACGGGTTCGGGTTCCGGTTTCTTGATCTCTCGTATTTGAGCAATCTGACTAGGTTGTGTTTGTTCGATATCCTGTGCGATGATGACATGTTGATCATTGTCGGGCTGCTGCCGTTTGGCGAGTTGCATTTCGTTGGCGAGTTGCATTTCGTTGGCGAGTTGCATTTCATTGGCGAGTTGCATTTCGTTGTCGAGCTCCTCGAGATATTGCGGTTCGAGAACGTCCAACGCATGCAGGTAATTTTGCAGCTTTTGCCGATACTCTTCGACTTCATCGTATTTTTCTAAACAATAACAACAACCTATTTTTAAACCCTACTCAAGTTGGCAAACTGAAACTATAAGACATTATAAAATATGACATTAATATTTTTCAGCAATGTTCGTAGCCTGTTTACAAGACATGTAAACAAAATCAATGATGTACGCAAGAGAAAGCCAAAAAAAAGTCCCCATTTTTCTTTTATGTTAAATGTAAACTAGTTACAATGCAGACCACATACATGTGATATTAAACCAGTTACTAATAAGAAAGGTATTTTGATCGCATCTTTTAAACGCACAAGATGTAACAAACAAAAAGTTAGTATCTGGTTGAATTACCAATATCTGAGCACAATACTGAGACCAACGCAATGCAACATACAGTATTGCCCCACTTAATATTAATACGACAATTTCCAATAATGACGATGTTCGACGCTTGTTTTACAATACTTGCACGCATTCATTTTAACCAGTCTCCGAACTATTTTGTTATTTCTAAACTTTTAAAGTTCAACTAGTACACTTAGCAGAAACTAACCTGAAGCTTTGAGATAAAGAAACACTGGACAACCGTCACAGTCGATTCCATATGAACTCAACATTGCATCATCTTCCGCAGCAAGTTGTTTTCCCAAAATCCAATGTTGGATCACGCTCGGAAACTCAAACTGCGTTTCAAACTGGTAACGAAAACAAATCGTTACAAAGAATCACATTTATCGATAAAAATGTATCCTCAAACCAAAAAAGTATTGAATTGGAATTGAACTGAAATTGGAATTGGTATTGAAATCGAATTGGAATGAATTGAAATTGGTATTGGAATTGGATTGGAATTAAATTAAAATTGGATTGGAATTGAACTGATATTGGAATTGGTATTGAAATCAATTTCAATGGAATGGATTAAAATTGGTATTGGAATTGGATTGAAATTGGGTTAGAATTGGGTTAGAATTGGATTAGAATTGGATTGGAATTAAATTAAAATTGGATTAGAATTAAACTGAAATTGAAATTAGTATTGAAATCAAATTGGAATGAATTGAAATTGGAATTGGATTGGATTGAAATTGAATTGGAATTGGGTTAGAATTGGATTAAAATTAAATTAAAATTGGGTTGGAATTGAACTGAAATTGGAATCCAATTCCAATTTCAACTTTTTATGCAGGTTGTTCCTGAAAGGTCTAGTCAAATTTCAACCACAGATGCTATGCATCAAAACATAAAATTCCATATAAACATGGGTCGGGTCCAAAAATGCATACTTAGTGACTGAGACAAACAGGTCTATAAAATTAAGTGATAATACCCTGTGTTATCTCGAGATGAAAGAATTTCAGGACCAATGTTTATATAGGGATAGATTGTTTGCTTCGTTTGATGTGTAGCACCTGTGGTTAAAATTTGACTATGATCTTTTAAGAACACCCTGTATGCACTGTTTTGATTAACTTAGAATGTTATAAACTACCTTCCTGACATCTACAAAAAAATAAACAACATAGAAACAACTCATGTTCACGTACCGTTTTCTTGAGTTCCTTAACTGTCATATCAGGCGTGACATAAAGCTGGAACGGTCCAATATGTGATGTCTTGTCTTCGACGAAAACATTTAGACTACAAAAATAAACAAACAAACAAACAAACAAAAAATCACATTTAAAATTTGATTTAAAAAAGCAAGTTTTTTTTTTCAACACGAACGGCATCTTACAAAATCTCATTATCCGAAGTCGGTTCTAACTTTGGCCTCTTCCTAATAACGGAACAGCTGATTTTGAACATGGCCAACCTGTACGCTAGTTGAGACGCTTGTTGACAGTGTCCCTGACAAATTGCCAACTCCAACTGCCTGAGTAACTTGTTTATTTGAACTGAATTCGATCCGTTACGAGGGGGCGCTATATGAAAAAAAAACCACACAAAGCTGATGATCAAGAACTGGACGTCGCTTGAAAACCAAATTTGTTGGATGTATTTTGATATTAATCATGCATGACTAAATGTGTAAAACTAGTCACTAAACGCTATTGCCGTTTGCAAAAGACGACAAAAAATAACAAAAAACAACGAAGCTACGGTGAAGGTCGGTGAAAGTGTTTTTGGCCTACAAACTTAGATCGCATCCTAATTTGGGAATGCTGTTTCTACTGTTGTGTTTAAAGCATCTCGTTGATCTTTAAGCATGATGAGCAAAAAAAATGCAGTTAACGAACAATGAATGGTTAGCTTCGTTAATGATTCAAACAACAAACTCGCATTAGGCATCATCACATATTAGTTTGTGGCCTAGTGAGTGATTCTCGTCTAAACATTGCAAAAAAAATTTTATTATACACGCAACTCTCTGTTTATGAACGATATCCAAACTTTGTGTTCATTATGAATTTTGTTTGTTAAGATATATGTATCGTGTATCTTGCATTTCTGAGATCGATACTGTAGGTATGAGGCCGATTGTACATACCAGCAACCATTTTTAAAGCATAGTCATGTGCTAAACATCATATGGTTTTGATCTTGAAATTACTGGCAATGTATAGAATTAAAGCATTTTAAAAACTACCTAGGTATTTTATAAAATACCTAGGTATTCAACGGAATGCCAAGCCATGTTTGAGCAATGTATGAAACTTGCCATTGTAGAAAACAAAGTCAGAGGAACAAAAGTGAAAAACAAGATAAAGGGAAAAAGACGTCAAAAAAAAGACGTCAAAAAAAAACTTAAAAAAAAAAGACGTCAAAAAAAAAGTGAAAAATTATGGTTTTTGACATCTTTTTTCCATATTCTTGATTTTTTGACTTTTGTTCTTGTGACTTCCATTTCTTTCAATCAAATTAGCATTGGGATAGTTGTGCAAAAATTTAGGTTTCAAGTTTAGGCCTAAGTTTAGGCTTACATTTCTTCAGGCATTTCATTAAATGCCAGGCCTGGTTTAGGCAATTTATGAAATTAGCTTTGAAATAGTTATGTAAAGCAAGGATTCAGGTGTGAAATTTTTAATGTTACGCCAAAAAATTTTGTTTTTTGTGCAGAAAAACATTATAAGTAAAAGACTGAAGGTCCTTTGTCAGTGACAAAAATTGTCAGTAAGGGACTTTGAAAAAGACCTTTAATGAAAAGGTTAGTCATAGACTAACTGACCTAAATAATCGTCTACAAGATATCCTAAATCAGGGCTGTCCAAAGCACGGCCCGCAGGTCGCATCGTTATTCTCGTGTATTTTAATACAGATTTTTATGACATTTCATTGAAACTGTTGCTTAACCTAATATGATTCTCCAAGCATTTGTATATGCATTTATTACTCTGAATGCAGCCCTTGGGTTAGCGTTTTGTTTTAATCATCTAAAGTTGGACAGAATTGACCTAAATAATAAAAGGATAAGAATCTCATTGTCAGTGCGTTTCTGGCGTGTCATTGGCTAAAAAACGTGCATCGTCGTATGATGACATTTGACAAAACATCACATGACGTTCAAATAATGTCTTTTGGAACCCCGCCCTAAGGCGACCTTGCAAAGAAAGCGAGTCATTGGTTTTCATATTGTTGTTGTTATACTTAATCAAATGGAGCAACGTGAGATAAAATAATGAATTTTGTAATAAACACAAAAAACTTTTGTCATTTATGACGGGTTATTTACTAGTTGTTTCATAATTCGCTAAAAAGCATTTGGGCATTTCTATAGAATCTCTGGAGGTATAGACTGCCCAGTGCTATACATTGCGGATTCAATAAGTTTCATCATCATACATAAGCATCATGGTTAATTGTGAATCATAGGTAAAATAAAATAAAAAACAAACAAAACCAACAAGATATTTGTATGAACTGTGACATTTGTTAAATAGTGAATGTTCGTAAACCGAGAGTTGCCAGTACTTCACTACCTGCTAACTACAAATCAAAACATACTATAAAATCCTTATCTACATATACTGTACCTACATCATCCGTGCCTACACATATTTTGTTGGCTCTTTTAACTATCATTACTAATGCCAAAAAAAAATGCTACAAACTCAGGCACATGGTTTAGCGCAACGAGTTAGTGGTCATGCTAATACTCCTAAAAGAAAACTAATGTCAAGCCTTCTTGGTGAATGCATCCTATCAAACAAACAGATACTCAGTATGCATTCCTACCTGACTTCTTGATCATGATCCCGTTTAACTTAGCTTTTAACTCGGCCAATTCGGGTGCCACGACCTCGTAAATCGCCGGCCAATAGTCTTTGGCCATTTTCGTTCCCTTATTCTCAGCTTTCGGTGTAGGTCTAGCAGAAGATTTTGGAGGTAAGCTAGCGTTTACATTTTGCACCACGTATGATGCTCCAGCGACATCGTTAGCCCGTGCAATTTCGTCGCCCCATCCGTTCAACGACAAATTCGAACCGCGATCCGCTAGTCGAGATGACATGCACGACCCTCGGCCAAGTCGCGCTTCCTCAAACGGCGGATAGGGAAAATCGTGATGGCCGTTAATGATTTCCGCACTTCCGAACGCACGGCGGTCAAGGTTAGCGTGGACTTTGTTAAGTCCATATCTTGGATCAACTAGATTGTTCTTGCACCCGTTGCACACGGCAAAGGAAGTATTGCCATTGTTAAGGTATAACCTATCGTCAAGCAGTCTAGCGGGCACTGAGTTATTCTTACGAACGCTCGACGGTTCGTTACAGCAACCATATTTATCAGCTATCATCTTACCTGCTTCCAAAGAAGCTCGTTTTCTTGGCTCGTGTCGTGCCCTTGGTCTTTTTATCCTCGGCTGTGGAATAAAAGTATTATTAACCAACGCAAGCGAATGTCGTTCGTTACTTAGGTTGTAAGTTTGATCATTGTGACACTGAGCTCTGTGGACGATTGGCGGTTTGACGTTACAATACGAATGATTACCATCGTGGTCAGCAGCGTCAAGACCGTTCTCATAAGATCCGCGATTATAATTTGAGTACCTAAGGTTTGGAACACCGTACATGCGTTCGTTCATCAGGGAAGTGAGTTCTCTACCACTTGCAGGAGATACAACAATGTCAGAATCCGAAGAACTACCGTTGAACCGTTCTGTTGCGTCGTTGCAATGATACACGCCATCTTGTGGGAAATTCGAAGCCAAACGCTGCCTGGACGGAAACGAACGCCGCACATCACACGGTAAGTTATCCGTCATTGCTAGGGGCAGAAACTTTTTACGACTTATAGGTGATGGCACAAAACCAGAATCCGCCGAACTGCTCGTACTAGTCCTGTTTCCCCGAATACCGTCGCAGTGGTATTTACCGTCGCCCTGCATTGCGTTACCATTCATTTGATACTGCTTCAGATATTTATCTTTCAAGAAATGCTTCCCCTTTTTCTTGGGTAATGGTGGAGGAACCGTGACCGCAGACAACTGGCGGTTGCATCGCGTATCGTTATCGTCGCCGTTCACGGCACGAAACATGTTTTCGTAAATACGCTCTGTTTCGATGTCTTCGTGTATTTCATTCTGTCCGCTGACAAGTTTTTCGTTTTTTCGACAAGGTACATTCGGCGACCAGTTTTTATTGTTGCAAACTTTGTCGTCGTCGTCGAAAATTCCCATCGACCAGCGCCGACCGCCATCGTCGTTGACAAAAGAATTGAATTTGACGTTCCGCCGTTTCTTAACTTCGGGAAGAATGTTCTTGACATAACTTTTCTCTTTAACATTACGGTCGAAATTCGAAGCATCGGCTGGGCAATTATCGTCTAGACTTTTATTGTTTGAGTTCTCTTCGCTGCTGTAATCGACGTTCTTTAATTGCAAATTCAAATTCCGGTCAATGTTGTTTGACTTGATGGCGTCAACGTTTTTTGCGTTCGAAGCCACGACGGACACGTTTCCAATTTCCAGCACTTGGATCTCGTTGGGCAAATGCATGTACATTTGGTCGATCGTTCCACGCAGAGCGGAAACTTTCACGTTGGGACCATTCGCAGTTTCACTAGCCAAGTTGTGAGTCATGTTGTTGGTTTTCGGATTGCGTTCGGTTACTGATAAATTAGCTGAAGAAACATCGTCTGTCACTTCAATAATCTTGTTGTTTGACGTCTCAACTTTAAGACCTTCAACCTGACGTGCGCCCAGGTACAGAACTAGTTCGCTGGGTCCATTTATAGCTTCGAGCTTTTTGGGCGAAGGCGAGACGTTTCGAGTTTCAATGTTCGATTTAGCCAATAAAGAAGCACACTCAATGTCATCCGAATTGATGTCAGGCAAGAGGAATTCGTTTTGAGCCGACGTTATCAGTTGGGACATTTCATTGAACATGTCGATCAACTTCTGCGTCGACTTGGCCCGGTTCTTCCATTCGTCGGTCACTGTGATGTTCGACATCCCTGGTGTCGAGTTGGAGCAACAAATTTCTGTTAATGGAAAAAGTAGTAAAATGCAAAAAAAGTTGTTAAAGGAACTTAAATTTACAATACAAGAGTGGGCAAAAGCAGGTTTAGTTTACACACGTCATGTTTCCATAGGAACAACTGTAAACCTACTTTTGCCCAACTCTGTATATTTTGATTTTGATTTGGAATATTAACCATATTTCATAATTAAACCTAAAATACAAGTTATCAAACTTAACGCAGAATAATTGGGACCAAACCAAATCCTTAGACTATTCCGGAATAGTGATTTTTTTGGATAACTGACTATTATTTTTCAAATAATAATTAGGCCTAATAACCATTCCATACTGGAAAAAAAAACCAACCACAAAATTGCATTACACTCTACTAACTACAGATGACATTTGTCAAAAAAAAAGTCTCAAAACTTACTAAAAACTTAACTTGACAGTCACTTTTACAGCACAATGAAATTGGCAGAATTTAGCACACAAGACATTGCCATTCGCCAGACATTCATTTCAAACAATGTTGTTGTTAATCTACTATCAAGAACCTAAATAAACTACCAGCGCAAATCTACAAGGATAAATGTGAAAACAGTCCAAACTTTGTAGTATGGTCTTACAACAAATTGAACATAGGCCTATATGCGATTCCAGAATCGACCTCACCTTTTTGGATGAAAACCTCCAAGAGAGTCTTTCAACCCCGAGAGACTACTTCCTGACTACATTATTTCTCAACATGCAAACTCATGTTAATTTTAACCAACAACGAGTTGAGATCGTCAACATGAAGGTTATCGCAGACACTTTGGAGGAATGCCATCTGGATCAATTTTACGGAAGTTCTTGGCTACGAGTGTGGGTAGATGACCAAAGAGACGATGCAGAAGTGTTTACGAATCTAAGTTTAAATCTGTGAACCTCGAACAAACATTCTTAAAACTTCGTTATCAAAATAATGATAAATAAAAACTGGATTCTAAGTGAACAAAAAATCGAATTTGAAACGAACATAAAAATATTCAATTAAAGTGTAAAGTGACTAGTTACCAAGGTCGAAACTTTGTGTCAGACAAACCAAAGTTGTTTGATCTGTCTAACAGTTCTGACATTTACATCCAATGTGCAGTTTTGGTACTCAAAATAAATAATTTGCAACTTGGCGGTTGTTGTTTTTATTAGTAGTTTAATTTTAGTAGTTAAAGTGGCGTTAATATGCAGACACGTTAATGCGAATTGCAAGCCAAACACATGCAAATGATGTGGATTTATTTCAACCTTAAAAAATAGGATAGCCTTCGATATCACTAACTTCAGTTATAATGCAACTCAACTCAACAAGTATCGTAATCCGTAAGTTATCCTAAAAGGGTCACCAAAACTTCAGTTAGATAAACTAAGGTACAATATATGAGTATAATGAATTACAGGAAAAGTAAAAACTGCATTAAATAACTTGCAGTACGTCGTAAATTTTCTTACACTTTTTACACTTTCACTATAGTTAAGCACCTTTTGAACATCGAGCCAAAATTTTGTGGACATAAGTAGTATTTTTTATTTGTTTGGGAGAGTACTTCTCGCCCTCAACGTTTAGCCATGCATTTTTTGAAACACCCTGTATAATTACTTTTTGCATTAAAAACAAACTTTTGATGCCATTTTCGAAACGGATCAAATATTTGTACAAACATTTCTCAATAACTTTGCAGATTTTCCTAGCAAAAAAATAACCCTGTAGTTTTTTAAAGAGTTTTAAAAGACCCTACACTGCTGTTGAATATATAAAATCAAGTATCGCACCTGATGTTGTCTTGTCTTAGATTAGATTTTTTCAGTAAATTTCCTTAACAGATTAAAACCAATACCAAATCTTTTCTACTAACTTAACCACAAACAACCATAAATAATAATAGTTTGGTACAACTAAAGAACGCTTTCAATGAAACAAAAAAGCTTCAGGCGCTTACCTTGCGGTATACCAACAGCGTTCGTCGCCACATTTCCACTGGGCGAGTTTTTCTCAGGCCACGCCGACGCAGGAAGAGCCAATCGCATCGCGTCGTTACACGACGTCGAACTTGATGCGATTCCATTCACGGATGCACTGACGTTCTGAATCACTCGATGAGAAGCAACCGTTTTGTCGAACATGAGTTGCCGGGTTATGGATTGGAAATCGAATCCGTTTGGACAGAAATTGAAAGACCGTGCACTAGTTTCCTTCACACCGACTTCAGGAACGCGCTGAACAATTTCGTTGGCGACTGCACCACCTACCGCTTCAACAGACCGAGTGTCGACCGGTTTCGTGATCAGCGGTTTAGCAAGCGGAGGCATCGGTGCTTTCCGTTTACCTTTGACATGAACGTTACGGTTGGAAGCGAAGACGGGAGATGAAGTCGCACTGACGTCTTGGGAGTCGTTCCGCTTGTCCGTGTCGTTTGAAACGGTATTTCTTGGCACAATGGCAGCCGATGTGGTCGGTAAGTTGTCGACTTTCTCACCAGGAGGTGGTGGCGCTCGTTTCTTTTTGTGTTTCATTTTAGGGACTCGTTTTGCGGCAACCATCTTGTTTTCCGCCATTTTGTTTTCGACAATCTTGTTTTCCTTCATTTTGTTTTCCATTATCTTGTTTTCTGTCATGACTTGGTCCTTTTTCTCTGCGGGCTTTTTCTGCAGCGAGCTTTTGCTTGCTTCTGTCGCGTCTTTATTTGGCGCATTGACCAACGCTGTTGTTGGTTTATTAGCAATTGGCACTGATTCTCGAATCGGTTGCTGCACTTGCGTGATTTGTTGCAGCGGTTCAACCCCTTGCGGTAGCGAGACGACACCTTCTGGTCCTCGGCGAAGTGAACTGCAGTCAAGAGTCGGAGTTTCGCAAGACGGACTTTCATTCTGTCGAGTGTATTCGGTTTCGTCTTCCTCTTCTTTGGCACGCAGGTGACTAAAACAAACTGGGACGTAATGAAAACTACTGCTGACGCTAGTGACGCTTTGTAGGCTGGGCGCCCGCAACTTTTCGGGGTCGATTTTCGGCACGCCGGGTTCCGGTTTTTTCTTCGCTTTTCTGAATCGGAACCAGCGCAGAAACGAAAAGATGCCGCCTCGAGTCAAAGTGTCGCCAGAGTTTCGACGTTTAGACGAGTTGAGCGACGTGCGAGACGTCGACTTTTTGAACGAGTGGCGAACGGAAAAATCTATTGCATCGTACCATTTCTCCAAGTTGACGGTGCAGTCGGATGTGACAATAGATGGTTGAGGTACCAACGGGGTACTATACAGGATGTGACCGGACGCTAGTTCCGACGCCACTTGCAATGCGGGAAGCTGACAAGATTTACGCTTGGACGAAGACGACGACGTGGAGTCTGTTTTCATTGGTTCGTCGTCCTTTCCAAACTATGCGACAAATAAATATGGGCAATTTTTTTCTGTTGCACGTGACAGACGGGCAAAAATGGATGCAATCAGTAGGAAGCTCAAACCTTATGCTGGTTATAACAAGAATTAGTAAACGAAATTGTTGGCATTTCATCACACTCATGGAAGGATTACAATCTGCCGAACGTTTTAATTGCACCAAGTTCTGCGGATGTGTAAATGACAGGTTAGAATTGCAAATCTAACACAACTACAATTTCGGGATGCGTCCAAAAAAGCTCAGTCACAATCATCAAACTACGACGTGCTAACTATGAACACTGTATTAACAAAAATAAACGCTATCGATAAACTACTCTTTAGTTAGCTGCAACTTGTAACATAAACTTAGCAACTATTAACACTACAATTAACAGAAATAAATGCTGTTAAAAAGTGCAACGTGTAACATGAATTGAAACTTAACATCCGGATGCAGGCAACTCTTGGTTTACGAACGAGTTTCGTTACAAACATATAACAGTGACCTCGTGAGACTAAGACAGATCCACGGACACCTTATTCATCAAAATCCATCAAGCCATTTAGCCTGTAGGACGGTCTAATAATGAATATATGGTATGTAGTGTCCGCCATATTGGTTTTTAATTAACAGCATATAAACAGTGACCTCGTGAGACTAAGACAAATCCACGGACACCTTATTCATCAAAATCCATCAAGCCATTTAGCCTGTAGGACGATCTAATAATGAATATATGGTATGTAACGTCCGCCATATTAGTTTTTCGTTGACGCCATATACCCAGTGTCACTCGATAGACTTCAATCATCAACATCCATCGAGTCGACTTGTTTTTGTACGTAGAAGCTCACAACTCACTCACAAATGAAGCTAATGAAGCGTATAACAAAAGGTATTTCTAACAAGCAAACGTTCGTAAACCAAAGTGGCCTGTAATGGCCGACGGTTCTTGTGAAACTGCAAAACTACACGTTACAAGAATGTGCAAAAAAATCATGCAAAAATATACCAATTGACCGTTTCTGTCTCATTTTGTTCACCCTATACGGTTATTATAACTTAATATTTGGATTTCGGAAGTTTTGGTTTTTGTTTGTTTTTATTAACGATTTCCATAATTTTAAAACGATATTAAAAACCAAATGAAAACGCAACATCAACGAAAAATGTTGCCTCAATTTACATGTCAACGTCATACGCCCAATGCTCTCTACAAGATGTCAAATATAATTGGTCAACAGCTTGCATAAAATAAACAAGACAAAAATGGTCAATTCTAAGATCATTAAAAACGTTTAAAACACACCACATGTGCATTTCATTCCATACAAAACTACAGTACTCTATGGCAACATATTATAAATTGCATGTTATTCAGAAACAATTCGCGTTCTAATCTGATTTTATCACTTCCTCCTTCGACACATTTTGTACATTTCCGCTGAATAGTTAGGAAATGGTATTATAAATAAAACTAATTTCCTCTTTTTACTTGTGTCCTTAAGTGTCAATTTCCTACTCTAACCCATTTCTTCGAATTTGAAAATTCGTAATTCTAACATCGAACATCAAATTCGAACATCGAGATGTTGAATTTTAACTTGCATGAATACTGATTTTGATGTACCATGCGCATACCGTAGCTATACGTACGCTAAGATTACGACAAGTGCGATATCATGCATATGCTTAAAATAACACAACAATAATTAACTCTTATTAAAAGTGCATACGTTACCTCGGCGTTCCTGCTTGTTTCCAATCCGTCGAGTGGCGAACCGTAACTGATGTTGTCGTAAAAACTGTCGTTCAGAATATCGGTTTCGGCGGGGGAGAGAGTCGAATCGTTTCTAACGTTTTTCGACGGCGAATTGTCTGAAATTAAAATTATCGGAATATTAATATTACATAAATCATTTTTACATTGATATATTACATTAATCAAAGAACATTATATAAATACACAATTACCTCCCATAAATTCACTCTCTTTGATGAGCCCCATCGCCGGGATGAACAAACCGTGATTGGGTGCGGTTAGAAACAACTGTTCGTTGCCCCACGAACCGTTGTTACTTCCTTTTGGATTATCCTACCAAAAATAAATAAACAAATAAACAAAAAATTACAAACCGCATATAATAAAACTTTTGTTAAAACTATAGTTAACAAAACCAAAATAACTGTGTTAGAAATTGCAATCCAGTAGTATGTAAATCCACAACTACAGGGTGAGTCAACAAAAAAAAAGATGTTACCACTTAACTTGGTAACTAGAGTTGACCCCTTACAGCCATTAAGATACACCACGATCCAAGGGTCAACTCTTGTTGCACCGACTATACATTGAGTACATAATACATATACTAATGCCTTATATATGTGATAACTATCTTTTTGACTCACCCTGTACAAGCAATTTACTGCATAAATCGACTTTGCAATTTTTCAACCAAACAAAACAAAAAAAAGAATAAACAGTGACACCCTGTATGAAATAAATTTACAACAAAAAATATTATCGAGCAGAAAACGCAACGCAACCTACGTTTCCACACTTGCGAAAAGAGTCTGTAAAATCAAATCGTTTACGTTAAGTGCTGGGCCGGGTATCGCCTTGGAAATACGAGTAGAGTCGATATAACGAGTTGATGGAACTAATAAGCGACGACGCTCACCAATCAGTCTGATCTACTTTCTAAAACAAGGTACAAACAGGAAGCTCAAATAATATTTGGAACGGCGCCAGCCAAACAAGCAGCCGCAGTCCTAAAAATGCAATGTGTCATTCAATTATTTTTAACCTTTGCTCGGTGACAATGAACTGGCGACTTCTCGAAACGCTTCAAAAGCGCCAAGCGATGCAAACTGCATAACCCGTTGATAACGTTTAATCGACCCGTCGCAATACGGTTAAAGGTAACCATGTTGACATAAACAAACTTTTTTTATTATTATTATTATTATTATAGCAAAAAGACATTTTTTATTTACAAAACACATTTTTCAGTTTCAATTACGGTGACACGTTCGAAATACGCAATTTTCTGTGTTAAATGAGAATTATACCACACTAACCAATTCCACCCCAATCATGAGATCTTTTCCAGTCTCCTGAAAGTATCCCATCCAACGGACGGTTCCGTGTTCGCAGCCGTCGTCGCCGATTCTGACGACTCGATCGTTGATTTTCAGTGTTCCGTTTTCATTATTGTCGTAGTCAACGACTACGATTTCTGTGGCGTTTTCTTCATCCACTTCATCTTCTTCTTCTTCTTCATTTTCTTCTTCGTCGTAATCGTCTATTGCCTCAAAATCATCTATCCAGTCACCTAACGAGAAATCAAATAAAATAAAAAGCATACAATATATTTTATACAATGACATACGATTCACAGAATTAAACTCAACATTAATGAAATAAATAACAAAATTAACAGATTTCATGACATATCTTATATAATAAATTGGTAATGTAAGTCTGTCAAATAGCTCAATTCAAATTCAACTAATAGCTCATTGGCTCAATTCAAATTCAACTAATAGCTCATTGGCTCAATTCAAGTTCAACAAATAACTCATTGGCTCAATTCAAATTCAACTAATAGCTCATTGGCTCAATTCGAATTCAACAAATAACTCATTGGCTCAATTCAAATTCAACTATAATTTTCAATGTTGTCACCAGATGATGCCAGGTACCGATCGATTGATGGGTTTTTTGCTAGTTGTTCTATGAGAATTGTATAGGCCTATTTAACCATCAAAACCCATGAAAAATAGTTGTAACAAAACTCTTTTATCAATACTAATTTTACCTGGTCAAAACTAGAATTCACAAAGCCTTTTAGTAAATATCTTTCTGTTGATACTTATTTTCACTCACCTAACAGGTTCCTCATTTAAATTAAGTATGGTTTAAATCTAACCTTACCTAATTTAAGCAGGTTTTAATAAGTGAGATTAGGTTGCTGAATTAGGTACGGTTATCTAGTCTAGGTTAGATAAGGTTAGATTATCTAGGTTACGTTACATCATGGAGACAGAAGGCGAGTTATAACTTACTAGTAAATAGTTCGTCAAAAATGAGGGGAAAGTTTTTTTTAGTTTTCATTATGCAATGCATTGTTTTAACTCATGTTGCTTCGCAACATTCATTACAATTATCTATTCTTATGAACTCATATTGCTTGGCAATATTCGTTACAGAATATTGATTCCGATATAAGTTTTGACATGTGGTGCGATGGCCCTATCATAGCTGGTGAGGAGCAGTCTTTTCTTTTATAGATAAGATATCTTAACTTACAATCTAACTTCCAACTAACTAAGTTAGCTGGGTTAAATTAGTGAGAAAATGAGAATTAACTAGAAAATTTCTTGTCTTTTTCTTTATATTTCTAGCAATAAACTTTAAGTATTTTTTATTAACACCAAAATTTACTAAAGACTAGAATTCTAGTTTTGATTAGGTAAGACTAAACATCGATAAAACGAGTTTGTTTTGTTTTTAACTTTCGATTTATTTTTTAGAGTAACGTATACAGTAAATAACAAAGTCGAGTACTAATGAAACGTTACAGTTTTATAAAATATAAAGATCACCTTGTTCACCCATTTTAACAAAACTACCTCTGTCCAATTTCTCACACTTCCATTTATGTTTAATTAGATTTAATCAACCGCATAACTCAAACCTTTCAAAATTATTAATGGTTCGCAAAAGTCGTCAACGATATAAACAACGATAACCGTTTGTTAAACACCACGTGTGCATAAAGAAGCCGGTGATTGTTGGTTAATACATAACCAATGTCTAAAAAATGTTTATATAGTAATAAATTTGTTTTATAAGTATCGTTTCTTACATCATGAAACACTATGACGAGTGATTCGATGTTTACAGAACACTTCCTAAGCTATATCTGGCAAATGCTGATGTAAATTAACTATTAAAGGTAGTATTAATTAACACCCACGCACGTAAATTAACTTAAGTCACGTAAATGAAAAATGGCTTCCTATCTCAAAGTGTAGTTTGTACAAACGTGCAAGTTTAATTTTGCATGACGTACAGGGTGTATCTCAAAAAATTTTAAATCGTTAACAACGAATCATTGCATTATGTAATTGAAAAAACAAAAAACTATACAAGCTACACATATATTGAATTTTTTGGTGAAATGTGAAATTCAACATTAAATAATATACAGGGTGTCCACAATGAAATCTAAAAATTTAAAAACTCAATTATTTTTTTTATATCAGGCTATACAAATGTCATTCTCGGTGGAACGGAAGCAGAAACTCAAAAGTTGGGAAGTTTGTTGTGCGTGTCAGAGCCACAGTGGCGCTGCAGTCAGTCGTCTTTCAAAATGGCGACGATGAGCGACCAAGCACAGATGATGGTTGGTGATGGAATGCATTAGAAACACTTTTTTTGTTGTTTGATTTTGTTCAAAATTTCTGAACTATGAAAATATCTTAACAATGAGGCATTCTAACTCTAATTTGAAAGTTTTAAACGTTTCTGACGATTTTTCGACATGTTGCAGAACACATGGCGTAAGTTAGACTATCGCCTAGTCATTTTTCGTGCCACCAGAGGCGCTCATATGGAGATGTACTGTATTTTTTTTTAAATATAAAATTCTAGTATGTTTACTACCATGTCCATATTTAGTTATGTGGTTATATAGAGCATACGTATTTTCCTTCATCACGTAATATATTATTTTCCTTCAGTATGTATGTGATTAAAATGATTAGAATTAATTGTGGACACCCTGTATATAATTTTAATTGTTCACAAAAATGCTGATAAAGTGACACAGTTTATTTTATTGTATTTATTTATTTATTCACTTATTTATTTTACTTTAATTAGCCTAGGCACCAACTCATTAAGTTGACATTCCAATTCGGCCAACTACTAAACGGTGGTTGACTACTGGTAAACTTGCTCCATAAAGAGCGACGTGGAGATCAAGAGGACATTTTTCAGCAATTTAAGGAAATGAAAATAAAAAATTTAAAAAACAAAAAAATATTTTTTCCTTGATTTAATTTAACCCACCATAGTTGTAACGAAGCCAAAAGGCGGTCATGCAACTCACTGAAAACAATTTCATAGTAAAATTAAAGAGCTTCTGCAGTTTACGTTGCTATTCCATGCAACTCAATTCGACAGTGTTTTATCTTACTTGACAGTATTTACGAATAAAACTAATTGATGACAATTTATTAATCACGATAATTGTAGTCAACGTTCATCCGGTGTGAGCTAAAGTTTCATTTTCCAACCATAACAACAAGTGGGTTCTTCCTGTATAAGAAAACAACGCTGTACTAGGCACACCCTCTATAAGATATAATCCCGTGTATTTCTTATATAAAATATATAAATACTGTACACATGTTACCTACTGCCAATGTAAAGAATCCAGCCATTCCATAGAATAACCAGCTTTATTTTTGGCAAAGTATGAAATTTTGTATAGAACTGTCTATAATACACACATATTATAAACTGTTATAATTAAAGTTACGTTAAGGTTAGTTTAGATCAGTTGATATATACTCTGAAAACGAAAAATTAAGCCTAAATTTAGGCCTAAATATAAACCTAAAATCTTGCATAACTATTACAATGTTCATTTCACACTTTGCCAAATAAAACTAGGCTTTCAATGTCTGTAATCTTATGTAACATGTGTAATATTTTATACCAATTTTTTTAACGATATTTCAAAATAAATCAATATACGATTGCAAATTAAAATTAACTGGTGATCGCATCTTCGGCAAACTGATTAGATAATGAAGAAAATTTCTTGGAATGTATAATATACACTTTATTGTATATGTTTTATACTTTTGGCAAAGTATAAAATAACATGCATGTATAGAACTGTTTAGCTTAGTTAAGGTTAGTTAACAACATTTTCTCTAAAAAACAGAAGAAAATTTAAACCCAACTATTCCAATGCTAATTTCATACTTTGCCAAAAGATAGGCATTGTATATAATGCCTGCATTATCTACATTGCCAGTGACTTATACACAAAGTCACATATAAATGTATCAAAACCAGCTGATACTTACATTGCATATGTCAACAGCAATGTATACAATCCAATATTATATTTATACAAAGGCCAGGCATAGTATATAAT
The DNA here is from genome assembly GCA_034695005.1 of Cryptops parisi. Taxonomy (NCBI): domain Eukaryota; kingdom Metazoa; phylum Arthropoda; class Chilopoda; order Scolopendromorpha; family Cryptopidae; genus Cryptops; species Cryptops parisi. The sequence continues at coordinate 38,426 of JAQIWH010000256.1, forward strand.
GACTGGCAAAGTATTAAATATCATCTCCTATTGAACTATTTAGGTTAGTTAAGGTTGATTTAGGTTAGTAAACAATATTTTTCTCTAAAAAAAGAAAAATTTTCTACTTTAGTATAATAATTGACATATTATACTAAAGTTTATACATATTTATACTTTGGTGATATACACATGTATCAAGGTGCACACTGAATTTTCATGTTATGCTAAGTATGTCAAGTTATATTTCATACTATATTCTGTACAAAACAGCAGAACATCATCACAAGGTGTTGCCCATCACTTTTTTGTATTTATTTTATTTTATTTTATTTTTTTTTACAAATAAACAAACCGTTGTCAACTGGAATTTATGTAAACTAAATATAAACATGAAGGTCATCGAAAGTGAATTTTGAACCCCAAATCAAAATAGATACTTTACGGATAAAAATATTTCTTTGCGTGTCAAAAATAATATACATTTAATTTAGCGAAATTGAAAGTTTTCAAAGCTTTCAAACGTCGGTTGTTTTGTTTTTTTAACATAAAACTATGTTGAGTATTTGGTAATTTTTAGTTAGTTTGCTCATCACATTCTCATCCGTTTTATTTATACATTATACCATGTCATATAAATAGAACTTACTCGTTTTACTATTAATTAATGTACAAATCAATTTATAAGTAATCGATTTGTCGTGTTTACGTATGTAATTCAATACCTCTAAAAGTTTACAAAGTGAAAGTATACCGAAATATGTGTATGTAATTAAAACGCTGGCTTACCCAAAGCCGCTGTAGCCATGTCGTGTCACTTCGACTTCTTCGATTAGTGGAATAGTTAAGACTGATATATTTTAAACTAATATTAAGATATGTTTGGGAAAAATTTATATCTCAACCCTTCCATTACAAACATGCTTTCATGGTGCTCACGGTCGTGCTGCTTGTAATGTTTACAGGGGGAAAAAAATATCATTATAAAAAATAATGCCCATGAGTCCACTGTGATTGACGTCACGACGCGACATGAAAATAGGATGCCATGTTGGGTCTAATAGAAATATGTCACAGATGACACAAATTGCTATTAATTTTTTTTCGGTACTTTTCGATTAGAAACCTTACCTCTTTTGTGTTGTTATACTTTTGTTTGTGAGTTTATTTTGCAGGTTAAATTAAGAACTAAAAATTCATTTATTTAATATATTTTTGTGTTTATTTTTCCTTATTTAACCTGCAAAGTTAAACCCAAGTAGAGAGACCGAATGCCCGACAAGAGAAGTAGGACATTTAATCGAAAAGTACCAAAATAAGAAACGTGTTTCATTTTAGGTTAAAGGTTTTTTAAAAATTGTTTGAAACCCCCAAATTTTAGCTCAAAGGAATACCCGTGGCGCCATCAAGTGCGAGAAATCAAAATAACAAAAATATATTATCTTAATACCTGATGCGCCATCAAGGGACAAAATACAGACCAATACACATTGAAAAAAATTCAAGTTGCGGCAATTTGACGTTAGATGAGGCAACAAGTATTAAGATAAATCTGAAGAAAAAAAATTGAAGAAATTTGAAGAGAAATTTGAAGAAACATTTGAAAAAAAATTTGAAGAAAAAAATTTTCTGTACATGTATTTTATTTTATTTTTAATTAAGATTAAATAAAAAGGAAAAAAACTTAACCAACATCATATATAATTTAATCTATATATGAAAAAAAAAATTTCATAAAATAAATAAAATCCAAATCATCAAACACTATAACCAATTAAACTAAATTCAATAAAATAATACTATTTAGAACCTACCTGGGTCTTACCTATCTCAATGCTAATTCAGGTTCAATGAAAACTCTCCCTGCATCGATCCACGACATCGTTGAGTTGGCGATATTGATTTATCATTCAGCAAAACATTGCCCCGCTTACTGGGATTGCCTAACATTTGAATCCAAACTGCTCAGTAATATTATTATAAATATTTGGCAAAAGTGAGGGTAAAAGCTAACAAAAGTTTACACCCTTTTGAAAGCTAGTGTGAAAAGAACAAAAATATTTAGCAAATATTACATTTACAAAAATGTAAATGTAATATTTCAAACACAGGTGAAATCTTGTGACCAAGTTGTAAATATCATGAGTTCTTCTGAAGCCAGTGTTTCTGTAGTGGCAGATGACTCGAACTCATTGGCTCGTTCCGAACGAGCATCGGAAAGCGAACGCTGCAAATACCTCCGAGCGTTGGTGATGTTGAAGAAAACAGAAAACGATGAATTGCAAACAACAAACGTAAAACAAGATAATACAGCTTTGAATTTGTCCAATCAATACATGTTACTGAAAGGTCTGGTCAAATTTTAACCACGAAATGCTATGCATCAGAATAAAAGCAAAAAGTCCCCATATAAACATGGGTCCGGAAATGTCTCCTTTATATTAGATAAGGGCGAAGTCATATATGTATAAGACTGTCTCGATCACTGAAAGTGTGCAAAATTAGAATGCATTTTGGGACCCATAATCTTTATATGAACTTTTTTGCTTTGTTTGGATGCATAGCATCTAGTTAAAATTGTGGTTAGAACTTTCAGGAACACCCTGTATAATAAAAAATAAAAAAAAATAGAATGATATACATGTTAATTTCAGGTACATAAATGTAAGCTCTTACAATGGTACCGATCGGCCTTGCGTTACGAAAAACAGCGTAACGAAGGTATGCGTCAATCTAATATTTAAAACATTAAAATTATGGTTAACTATTATAAACTATTTACGACGTAATTGCATTTCTAATTTAGCCTCTAACTTGAGGTTTGTCGACTAAATTTATCAGATTTTTTTGCAAAACCTGTTCGTTTTCCTTCTATAAATAGACAGTTGACGGAAAATCTTTTTAATCTTAAATTTGAAGATGCCAGAAATTTTTGCCCCTTTTCTAAAAAAAAAAAACTACTTTTTTGGAGTTAAGCCGTTATTCCATCAAACACCTCAATTACATTGCGTAATATTGGGCTTTCAATGTACATAGATCATCAACACATTAACCTACAGACGCAATATGAAAACCATTTATCAAGCAAACGCACACCAAACGTGAGTTTGTTTTTATTTCTTTTCACATTAAAAAACTAAAAGAAAACCAGTAACAAAATTGTGATTTTTCTCTCAATAAAAGGTAAACCCAATAGGCAATGTCTCAAGATTGCAAACAACAGAAGCATATTCCGATTGGTGCGTTAAGTATACATTAACAATAAGAATAACCCAGATCTGTGGCTAATTTCGTGATATAAATGCTTTGAGTTGTAGCATTTTCTCACTAGATGGAGCTGGTTGATTGCACTTTATTTAATATTCACTTCCATAATAACACTCTTTCCACGCTACAGCACAGGCTAACTACTGTTTTATCAAAAGTTTAATATTTTGATCTCGTTGCTATATTTGCAATACTTTTGGATTAAATGTCAGTTCCACTTGTGGCGCCACTTGCTTGTACTTTGAATCGCTTTGTATTCAAAATTTGGTTAAACAAACAATAGCATATTAAAGAATGGTTAATGAAACATCTATAAAGTATGTTTTTGTTTAACTAACCGAACCTGGACTTCAAACCCATAACTAAGTGGAACGGGCATCTAATCCAAAAGTGTCATTGTGTTTTTTTTTAAGGGATGAAATGATGAAGCAAATCGAACAACTGATTGATGTAAATTTCGAAAAGAGCGAATCACGGATAGCACAAAAGATGTTAAACGAATATGCGTTTCAAGGCAAGCTTGACATCAAATTTTGTCCAACATTTGATAATCCAGTATTAAATATATAAACACCAAGTTTTAGGTTCATGGTTTATCTTTCGTGTCGATAGCCGATAAAATGACAAAACAAATCGACGAGCTGAAAAACGTTGCCGGAACGAAAAGTCAAATCATCGAACCTTCAAAAGCAAAGGGTGCCAACGAATCGCTCGATGCGAATCGACCAAACGATGAAACTGACGATATAAACAAAACGTCAACTAATAAGTACTCAAAATATACAGCGTGTATCTGAAAAATTTATCAAAATTTTAATCACCGATATCAAAACAAAGCAAACAACCCATATAAGCATGGGTCCGGAAATGCTTTCCTTACGAGATAACACACAATGAAGTCACGTCAACGCATCGGTCTACAATCTCAAAACCGCTGTAATTATTCAAAAACGAGTATGCATGTTTATATGGACTTTTTTGCTTTGTTTCTATGCATAGTGGTTAAAATTTCACTAGACCTTTACAGGAACACCCTGTATAATATAAACTCGTCACTCAATCAACGACACTAATTATGGACTATAATTAATACATTGGTTGGAATTTTCAGGGCAGCTGAAAAATATGCACAAGAAATTGGCAACTTGCAAAACGACTTAAAGGTATACGTAATGCGCAAAACTAGCAGACGCTTGAAATATGATCCCGTTATTTAAATTGTGACCCAATGTATTTAGAAATCCAAAGCGAAACGTCATCAGTTGATGAGTGAACTGGAACAGCTCAACAGCTACGTCATCCACAGTCAAAAACAGTACGAGACACTGTTTCAAGCAATAAAGTAAATAACGTTTACAAACGTTTGACACTTATTGTACCAAACAAACATCTCGTTCCTGAAAGTTCTAATCAAGTTTTAACCTACACATCAAAACAAAAACAAGTCGTATAGACATTGGTCCAGAAACGCTTCCATTTTGAGAAAACACAGGGTGACGTCATATAGGCCTATCATTTCATCATCGCTGTAAGTCTGCATCTCCATGTATTAAATAAACTTTTTGCATTGTGATTAAAATTTTGACTAGATCTTTCAGGAACACCCTGTAATTTCATTTCTGACTATCAACTTGTTTAAACGCAGTTTCTGAGATTCGCTTTTCTTCAAGATATTACCAACAAAAGAGCATTCACTACCAGGATCATCACGAAAAAGTACAGCGGGAAATCAAAACTACGTTGGAAAATATTCAAGCCCTCAAACTAATGGTCTCGAGCATCGTTCGCAAGCAAGAATAACGTATCCAATATTAAAATTGTGATAAATCAAACGTTTTGAATATTTAAATTTTGGAATTCTAGATCAAGCGTCTGATTCACGAACGGCAAACTTGGAGGCAACTGGTGATGATAAATTTTATATATACATTTTTCCATGCATTAATTTCATTGTACGACGTTTTAAGACGTTGTGTTTGAAATTGCAGAACGAGAAACAACGACGAGTCATAGTTCAGTTGAAAAACAAAACCAAACATGGCAAATAATCACAATAGCAAATCATTCCCCATCTGAAGCGTCAAATTAGTGCGAGCAAAAATAATGTTAAACAATAAAAACAATTCTACAGTCAAACGTTGAAACCTTGTTTACATAAAGTTGCTTTCAAATATGCAATTTTTTTGCGATATTAAAAAAAAATCATACTTTGTAAATGTCTAGACTAGACAATGAAGCCTCTGTTGCCATAACAACTGCAATAAACAAATTTTGACCAATCAGAGGAGGCATGACATTGGCCAGTCAGGCATCGGCAAAATCAACACAAGAAGTGGTGCGTTTCTAGGTTAATGCCATTTGAAGTATAAGATTAACCAACCAGGTGAAAGACATGATATTGGCCAATCAGCTGAGCGACCACATTAGCCAATCAGGTGAGAGACATGACATTGGCCAATCAGCTGAGAGACCACGTTAGCCAATCAGGTGAGAGACATGACATTGGCCAATCAAATGAGAAACCAGACATTTGCCAATCTGATGGGAGAGATGATATTGGTCGATCAGGTGAGAGGCATGACAGTGGCCAATCAGGCGTCGGCAAAATCAGCATTGGGAACGATACCAGTGATTCTAGGTCAATGACCGTTTGAAATCGACACATCTTCTCCAACTTATAAATTTTTATTTCGCTCATTAAATACAGCGATGACAGAAGATACAGATACCTCGAGTTAAAAGATATTTTCTTCATTAGTGAAACCGTTACGTTCATTATCGTGCAAATTTCAATGTTACAAAAAATCGCAGAACTATCGCAGTTGCCAAATCCATTCTCTTTATTAACATTTTGCAAACAAAAAAATTTTCTTCAACAGCTAATTTTTCACTATTATTATTATATATAACCACATTTTCCATTTAAAAAAATAAATCTAACAAAAAAAAAATGTCTTGAATCTTGCCGAGTAAAGAAACATTCTATCATATATTTTTTCATATAGAAAGAATTCGCATTAAAAAAAACAAAAAACAAAACAAAAACTAGCAGCGATAAGAAACCTGCCGTCCGAGAATTAAAATATGCAAATGTCAAATGGTTGCAAAAAAATTGATTTATAATAATTAAAACCAAATTAAACATTAATATCATTTGACAATGCTGGCCGCACTTGGTTTTCTTTGACATATTTTTTTCCAAAACAAAATGATTTCTTCATATCGAATGGTTGAAATCAAAAGTGAATAATTGAACTGTGTCGTTAAACAAATAACTAAAAAAAAAAATATTTAACTACAGATGAAATTGTGTTGCAAACACTCACCCGATAATCAAATCACCGTTTTCTTGATCTCGAGTGGCTAGGTGGAGGTGAACGTTTACGATGAGTTATTTCCTGAAACAAGAACATTAAAAAAATGAATTTCCATTTATATGACATCGTATTCTCATAAACACCTGTATGTGGCAGTTTGCAAATTTAAATTCACAAACTCACTCACAAGTAAGACTAAATATAAAGCGTATAATAATTTTTTTCTATGTTTAGAATCGACGCAGGTTGGAACTATCGTGTGTAGTGAAAGTAAATGCGGGTCAGTATACTCACTTCGGTTTTAATTTTCTTGGTTTCACGAGCGACGACGGGTTTCCCCTTATCTGCCGTTTCCTCCTTTCTCAACTGTTGCCGGCGTTTTTCTCGCTCGGCTTGTCGCTGTTTGTGTTCTTCCTCACGCACTTTGATCTAATGAACAAAAAAAAACAACAAAAACAAACAATGTTCAATATAACGAAAATGCACATACATATTTGCTGTCGACCTTGGCCTATTACTAAAATGCAGCAATGCAGTAGCTAGAATGCAGCAGTTTAGCAGTTAAAACGCAGCAACGTAGCAGCTATAATGAAACAACACAGCAGCTGAAATGCAGCGATTAAAATGTAGCAGCTAGAAAGTAAAGATGCAGTAGCTAGAATGTAGCAGTTTAGCAGTTAAAATGCAGCAACGTAGCAGCTATAATGAAATAATGCAGCAGCTAAAAAGTAACAGCTAGAATGTAGGGATTAAAATGTAGCAGCTAGAAAGTTGCAATGCAGCAGCTAGAATGCAACAATACAGCAGCTAGAAAGTAGAAATGTAGCAGCTAGAAAATAAATGTAGCAGCTAGAAAGTAGCAATGCAGTAGCTAGAATGCAACAGTACAGCAGCTAGAAAGTAGCAATGCAGTAGCTAGAATGCAGCAGTTTAGCAGTTAGAATGCAGCAAAGTAGCAGCTGTAATGAAACAATGCAGCAGCTGAAATGTAACAGCTAGAATGCAGGGATTAAAATGTAGCAGCTAGAAAGTATCAATGCAGCAGCTAAAATGCAACAATACAGCAGCTAGAAAGTAGAAATGTAGCAGCTAGAAAGTAGAAATGTAGCAGCTAGAATGCAACAATACAGCAGCTAACAAGTAGCAATGCAGTAGCTAGAATGCCGCAATGTAGCAGTTAAAATGCAGCAAAGTAGCAGCTATAATGAAACAATGCAGCAGCTAGAATGCAGCTATTGAAATGTAGCAGCTAGAAAGCAGCGATGTAGCAGCAAGAAAGCAGCAATGTAGCAGCTAAAATGCAACAATACAGCAGCTAGAATACAACAGCTAAACTGCAGCAGCTAGAATGCATCACCCAAAAATGCAGACAAACAGAGAGGTAGCAAGGGTTGAACGTTCATATTACACAAACCTGGTCAGTTGTGAGAGGTAGCCAATAAATGCAAGGTGTGGTTTTCGTCTTCCTGAACAGATCGTCCAGCAGTTTTGCCGGGGCTTCGTCGTCATCTTTTCGTTTCTCTGTACAAATACACACAAAAAACGTTAATCGTCGATACAAAAATAAAGAAACACTAAGACAGCCAGCAACGCAGACAAAAACAAGAAAATTGAAACGACAAAATGAACAAAATGCCGACCTCGTTTCTCTTTGCGTTCTTTCAGCCCACCGACGCGTCCCTTGTCTCGCCTCTTGTCGCGGGGCGGAGACATCATTCGTTTGCGACGCTCCTTCTCTCCCGGAGAACGTTCCCCGATTTTATCCCGGTCCCACTCTCTTATCGGAGGCGGAGGAAGAACCGGACCAAAGTCACGACCCTTCGAAGCCGGAGGTGGCACCACTTCCCGAATGTGTCGGAACGCGTCCCGAATGGGCAGTTCTTGAAACTTTTCCGGCAGCTTCGGAGGTTCGACTGGTGGATATTCCAGATTCATGTGAAAGTGCAACTGCAAATGTACAATTTAAGCATCACAGCAAAGATCACAAAAATATACGAATAAAATTTTTAAAAATATATTAAATAACGAACAAAAATTTTGAAAAATGATAATTCGTCACAAATATTTACCTCATCGTCGCCAGCAAAATCCACGATTAAATTTTTTCGATTTGAAGGCGGCCACTGACTTCCGTGCAATGCTTGACGAGTCTCTGCAGCTTGTTCAATTGTTTCGTACTGAAAACCCAATGTAAAAAAAAATTAATTTAAATTTTACATAATTTAATATCAGGCTAAAATCTAAAACCGATTCATCAATTTTTGGCTATTATTCAAATTGACATAATTACCGTTGCGTAGCATTTCGATTTGATCTTGTCGATCCAGAATCCGCTCTCCACCAACGTTCCCGTTCTGGACAGCAGATCCTTGAGTTGCTTTAACGTAAACGGCCGCACCAAGTTACGTAAGTGGACGATGCGACTCACTGGATTCCGTGCGGGCGAAGGAGAACGAGGCCTTGCGATCGGATCTTCCATGAGCGACAACGGTCTGTATTGAACTAGTTAAAACGTCCCATTCGTTAGCAATGACGATTAAAATGCATTAATTTTTTAAATTTCAACTAATTATCTGGTGTCAGCTAGTTTTTAAGATTGAACAAATATATGAAATTATGTCTACTAATTCCATGACATTGAACGTGAAAATATTAGAAACCGTCGTACTTGTATCGTTTTTAGGTTTCTCTTCATCCCGAGTCGCAGGTTCGTCGTTACCACGAACAAGCTGTAACGTTGACAAAAGTTAAAAATTTGTCACCAAACAAATTATAAATAAATAAATTAATAAAATTAAAAAATAAATAAATAAATAAATTAATGAAATTAAAAATTAAAAAATAGATAAATAAAAATTGAATTGAAAAATAAATAAATGAAAATTGAATTAAATAAATAAAAAATAAATGAATAAAATTTTAGAAAAAATTGAAAAATTAAAAAAATAAAATTATTTTTTTAGAAAATAAATAAAATTTTAAATAAATAAATAAATGAATGAAAAATTTTAAATAAAAAAATAACCAAATAACACTAAACATTTAAAATGAACAAAAATTTTAAAACATTAAAATAATGAATTAAAAACAAAACTAAATTAAATATTAAAAAATAAATAAATTAAATTTAAAAAAAAAATTTTAAAAATAAATTAAATTTTAAAAAATAAATAAATTAAATTTTAAAAAATAAATAAATTAAATTTTCAAAAAAAGTAAATAAAAATTAAAAATCAATCAATAAATCAATAAAAAAATAAATAAAAATCAATAAATAAAATTAAAAAAAAATAATTTAATAACATAAATAAAACTTAAAAATAAATAACTCAAACAGAAAAAATTAAAAAATCAATAAACAAACAAAAAAAAAAAAAACACCATAAATAAAAAAATAACTAAATAAAAAATTAAAAAATAAAAAAATTAAAAATAAAAATAAATAAAATAATAGTAATCACCTGAGTGACAGTTCGAACAATGCGCACTTCCTTCGGTAATAAAACGTCCGCAGTTTCATCTTGGTCGGAAGGTGGCGTATCCCCGACATCGAATAAAACGTCAGTACCAACGCCCAATGTCGCCGCTGGTTTCACATCGGGTATTAGAGACTGCCAAAATCAAATCCACAAACATTGGTGAAAAATCAAGAATCACGTCTACGTCAATTGAACACGTTATATAATAAGCTCGACAATATATACAATACAGCGTTGTAACGCATACCTTAAGCGAATCTGTAGAAATCGTATACGACGTCTTCGGAATGGTCTTGCTTGTTGCAGTGGATCCCCATTTCCGCTTCCGCGTAGGTCGATCCCCGTCCGCGGCTTCCAAATTTTCTTTGTTACCACCATCCCTCGATGCTGAATAAATGACGAAAAACTTTTAGTCACCATTCAATCTCACATTTCGATTAAAAAAATAATATTAATTGAATTATAATTAAATTTAACATATTAAAATATTAAATTAATTATAATTAAAAAATTTTAATTTTAAAATTATAAATTTTGAAATATAATTATTAAAAAAACAAAAAAACGTGAATTTTTTACATGATAACGATATTTTCCGAACGTGCACTACCCCAATGGAATTGCTCGACACATCCTGAAAATAAAAAGTTAAATACCAACAGTTAATACGTTGCATATTGAACAACGAAACAAAATCAACATTAAAAATAAAAATCCGCTACAAAAAAATAAAAACATAAATTAAATTAGTATTAAAAGTGTATGTTTTGTTATCTAAAACGTCAACCAATCTTCACGATACTGAGCTACGATGTAAATTCCAATAAAAACCAACATTAAATAAAACAAACAAAATCAACGTACAATATAAACATAAGCAAAAGGTTAATATAAAAATGCGCAAACAATGTTAATAAATAAGCAAAACTAGAACACATTTAACGCTTTTAGGATTAGGCAGTGTGTGCAAAACTAGAACTCGTTTGACGCATTTAGGATTAGGCAGCATATGCAACACCTAACAGATTATCATAAGAACTTGACGTTTCGACTGAAAACAATAACGAAATCCAACTTAATTTTTCATTAAATTGGTTCTACAGGGTGTCCACCAAGAGATGTCAACATTTTGACCACTTACATTAACCATAACAAAACATGGAAATTTCATAAGAAAACATGACTTCAGTGCACCTCTAAATGGGTACTTTTGAATCTACGAAGATTGTTTAGAAAGTCTAGATTTCTAGACAATCTTCGTGTACCCAAAGATTAGATGTCTAAACTCTAGACATATAACACCCAAGCCAAGTGTTCTGCAACATTCCCCCATATGATCTGTATTTGTTTCTGCATACCACCACACAACCCTGTACTCGCTCACTGGGAACCGCCATTTTGAAAAAATGACTGCAGCACCACTGTACGGCTTTGACACGTACTACAAAATGAACTCAAGAGTTTATGCTTCCTTTTCACCAAGAAAATGACATTTGTATAGACCCAATATCTAAAAATTATTTTCCAAATTTTGACATCTCGTGACAAACACCCTGTACATACGTATCCATTGGTCAGTTATCATTGTTGTTATATGATTTTATAGCAACGTCTGTTCTACATGATAAGCTGTACTGTTATTTACCAAATCACTACCTCAATATATTATGCACGACGTACGCTATACGCCGTGTCTTCCTTAACATAACATTACGTTAACACGTTCAGAAAGAAAACGGCAACTGTACTTCAACGGCACATTAATAGTTTCAAAGATAAAACACACTAAACATGCAGTTGAACGATTTTAAATCATCACAACTAACGTAATGCGATCAATTCGTGCAATATGTTAACACACAATGGTTATGAGTGAAAATATTATCTGTTATCAGCAATGTATGGAATTAGCATTGAAATAGCTACATAAGCAAGAATTTAGGTTATGTTTAAATTTAGACCCAACTTTTTATTATATTTGGAGAAAATGTTAACTAATCTAAACTATTATTTATTCAGTTGATTTTCCAAATTCAAAATTTTTAAATTTCAAAATTTATTTACTTATGTACTACTAATTGATTAATATTATAATAAACAGTTACACAAGATGTCATTTCATGCTTTGTCAAATACATAGTTGAGCCAAAATGTAGGTTACGTTTCAATTTAGGTCTAAATTTAAACCTAATTATATTATTTATTCGGAGAACAAGTTAACTATCCTAAACAGTTGTATACAACATGTTATTTCAAACTCAAGTCTAAAGAGGCTGGGCGTTCTATAGAATGCCTGGATTTTATACATTGCCGCAAACATAAGCATAAAAAGATTGATTATAACAACAAAGATGTATGCGAAAAAGATGACTATGAACAAACGAGCCTAAAAAAATAACGTACAAAAATGTTCTTCTAAAACACAATCTCGCTAACTCATGTTTGTGATCTAAATTGTGAAATATCGTACGACGCACTTTACGCTACTTCCAAAAATGCATCAAGCAGTTAACACAAGCACATACACACATATACAACAGCAAGCAAGCGTCTAAAATTGGGCTAAAAGTGTGTTAAAACAACGTTAGTGCGTTATTTAAAAAGATAATCTCTCACTATATATGAAGATCGGTGAATCTAAAACGCAGCCCGTAACGTGATACATTGACGAGCGTGAAAACGGTAGGGTAACGAATGAAATAATAATGAAAATAAGACTTATTACAAAATTGAACGTCGGTTATTACGCCAATTAAACGTTAAAAAAAAAAAAAGAAGATATCGACCAACAAAGTTTGTTTTTTAGGGTTAAACCTAAAGCAATATTCCGCAACTGCATAAATTTTTCTTCTTACAGAAAATTCATGCAGTCGACGTTATACCTTCAGATACTGAATTCTTTCTCCATTCTTCAAAGCTCTAAAAAGAACTGAGTTAACAAATTAATGGTGATTTGCGTTTAGCAAAAGTTGATCTTGATCGCTACTCAACTCAAGATGCAAAACATAACCCAAATATACAAAATTTGGGATCTTTGATATCCTTACTATTATCCATAAACAAACCAAAACTGATTGACAGGATAACATAGTGTAGTGGTTAGATCACACCTGAACGATGATGATGAAACACAATAGCGAAACAATGCTATGTGGAAACAACGCGTTGAATTTTAATACAACTAGCGCCATCTTGTGACAGTTTCCAACACCACTAGCGCCATCTTGCGGCAGCTTTTGCATCTAGTATGTATGCTGTAAAATATGCCTGAGTTGAGTGTATCAAGAAAAACAAGAACTGAAAAATGCTTTTCACAAACTGTGCACTGCTTCGCAGAATCTTCGTCGGACATCGAGCCTCTCGATTGGACCAAGGACACAAAATATTTTTATGCTGATGATGCCACATGCTGAGGGGCCAAAATTAGGCAATCGGTCCCAATCTCTCGATAGTGTAGTTTTTTTTAGTCCCCATTATTACATGACAAAGAGCTCATAACGTCCATTACACTGGAGAAGCGTATGTTGCGTTTCACAAGGCAGGTGAACGTTTTTCTTTAAACGCTGCAAACATAGTTTTGATGTCAAATGCAAAAGTTCGAACGTTGGTTCACAGATCTGTTTGATGTGAACGTTTCACAAGATGGAAATAGTCGTTATTGTCTCGAAGTATTTTACTTAGTTGAAAACACGCGTCTTTGCAGGATGTTGTTTCAAAGTGGTTTACAAACGTCTTTACGGGATGTTGTCTCGAAGCGGCTTACAAACATCTTTACAAGATGCGTAACAACTGTCAATCACTGTGTTCCGTAAATCAACAGAATGAAAGTTCCGACATACGAAGATCACGTTCATAGTCAATGTGATGCGAAGTTTGAACATCAGAGAATCATTTGAATCGTATTACAGGATGAAAATGGTCAGTTACTTGTATCAAAGAGTTCATGTCACGGGGTGTTTTATTTAGTTTGAAACGTACTATGCACTGTTTCAAAAAGCAACAGCAAGAGTCCAAACAGACAAACATCGTTTTTGTAGGTGGTGATGCGAGTCAAAGTCTACAGTTCGTGAAACGTTTTGCTGGTTTTTTGTGTGATTTACAGTTCGATACAGCAGCAAACGGAAGAAGTGTTTATAGTTTGTTGAAATGAATTTCTAGTTATAATATCAACGTCACTTTGATGGTAAAAAAGATGTCTGGTACCAAAACAACTTGGAAGTACGATGATGAACAATTTTAGTTGTCAAGTCCACAAAACATTATCCGCAGCAAGATAGTTTCCGAAACATATGTCATTGATTTGGGCAAACGTCCAAGTAACAACAGTTTGTATCGTTCGTATTTCAAGAGATGTGAATGTCAAAATGCAGTAAAATTCATAATTCGACGAATTCGATTCGATGTTCACGATCCACGAACGTTGTGGAAAAAGTGATGTAACAAAACGCAATGAACCCGACGTTTTTGGAATAGTGCTTATAAACAAATCGAACGTTCATGTTTCACTTTGTCTCCTTTGCAACTCGTCGGCATTTTCAAATCAACTCGAAACAATTTCGTTGTAGCAATTCACGGTATATTCGACGTAACGGTTAACAGTTCATTCGACGTAACGATTAACAGTTCATTCGACGTAGCAGTTCACGGTACATTCGATGCAACAAATTCATTTGACATAGTATCTCGAACGGTAGTATTTTCATTATTTATGATTGAGACACAAGTTGACATTAAGATGACACATTCCAAAAACTTGTAGACGTTTGGTTCACGCTCTATCGTCGTCGGCGCAATTTTCTCTCGAAACCAAAGTTTGGTGCAGACGTTTAAACTGGTTAAGTTGACAGTCCATCAATCGCACAAAAAATGAATTTAAAATCTTTACAGCTCGAACAAAGTCCAATCTTTACAGATCAGCAACGCAAAACGCCAATCTGTCCAAAAAGTCGTTTTCCAATTCTGCATCGTTCCGGACACAAACAGAACGTTCCGTCGACAGTCTCGTACCAAAGCTTATTTCGACACTCCATTACAACTGCATCGTCGCCATTAGCGTTTTTCACTCATCGATTGAAGTCACAATGTCACATCGTCCGTTGACGAATCTTTCCATATCATTCTGGACACAAAACATTTTGTCTCGTACTGAAGCTTATCATTCCGACACTCCATTACAACCGCATCGTCGTCGCGATGTTTCACTCATCAATTCACATCCGAACATCGTTTTGCACGTCCTTCACCACCGTTCGATTCTCGAACAATACGTCAGTCGAGGCAAATTAACCAATCGTTTGCCGTTCGTTCGGTAAACAATTTTGTTCGCGAATAGCTCTCGAAAAAAGGTCCAACGAAGCAAGCATTTTTAACTTTTCCAACGTCCTATGCCAGAGGTTGCTCATGTAGGGTACAGAGATGCTTTCTTTCCTCCCTCCCCATTGGCTGAGTCCAGTCATGTGGCACATCAAGCAGCCACGCTGAGGGAACGCCTCCTTCAGAAGCGGATTTGCTATTTAATTATTAGCCGCACTACCGGGGAAACGGTGTCGCACAGTAACTGTCTTCTGGTGAAGACATCAACAAATTTTACTAACGACAAAAATTGAGGGAAAACCTTTTTCTTATTTTTTTTTTAACTGCAAATTATTTTTTTAACGTTTCAATTTTTATTTTAAACTCGATAAATCGTATCCGATCAAAAAAATTATTATCTAACAAACGAAAAAAAAATTTTGAATAATAATAATAATAATCGTTTCGCAAACATTAAAAGTACAACATCGCATTTCCCTCAATTTTTGTGTAATCTCAAAACTGCATGAAAAGAAAAATTAATCAAGTTCTCTAAACCTAAAGACAAAATAACGTAGATCGTCACCTTCTCCGAAGTTGTTTGGGTTTCTAACATTTCTTCCGGTTTAGTTTCCATTTCCAACGATTCCTCGTTATCGTCGCTGAAAATATAATTTACACAATGATTTTGTGAATTTGTTTTATGTTCTTCCCCCTCCAAAATAAACAACTAAAACCAAGTTCATTTTATATATAAAACATAAAACCAAAACTTTCCAACAAACAAAATCTCTTACCCCATATGGGACACACTATTATCCTGAGTTACCATCGGTGGCGCTCTATCGTCCTCTGGACTTTCCTAATGTCGAAAAAAACGATAAAAAATTTACATGTAAGAAATGCGATTTAGAAATCGTTCGATAGATGCGTTTTTAAGGAATAACGACGTAAATGGATTTACGCCGTTTTTCCACCAAACGCTCCTCATTCGAACCGTAACTGCGTGAAAAAAGTACCTTGGTTGGCCTGGTCACTAACGATTCACTTTCCGACATTTTGCTTGCAGGTGACGGACTGTGTTCGAATTTGATAGGCGAATGCTTGCGTCGTTTCTTTGATGTCCCACTAAAACGAAAACACGCAATGTTCGAAAAAAACGTTCAAAACGTCGATTTTTAACGTCATCAGTCAAACGCGTAAAAACACACAAAAGATGAACGTCGATTCACCTGGAAGAAATGCTGTCGCTTTCTTGGTGAACGCTGGTCTGCGACTTCCTGCTTTCGACGCTCGAGCTCCTGCTCGTGCTGGACCCGTTGCTGGCGCTTTTTTGTCGAGGCCGTTCGCGTCCACGTGATGAACTTTGAATTACGGATACGTTCGAATTTCAAAATCACGCAAAATATCGGTTTTTTGATTTCCCCATCACAGCCGAAAAAAACAAAAAACATTTGAATAAAAATAACGACTCACTTGCTATCGGAAGATGGACTGCGACTTCGACTCTCTCTATTCTTCTTCTTCGGCTCCTCCTTTTGATTGCTGGTCCGACGTTTCAGTTGCCTACGAGTGATATAGGTTGTTACCTGCTCCGTCGTCGTAGTCGTTGACGTTTCCGGTGCAATGTCGACAGATGAATCGGCAGCGGAACTCACTGGTTCGGTTTGTTCCGTCACCTCCATACTAAAAAAATAAAAATATCGTTTTATACGTAAAATAAACCGATTTACTTAAAAAACAACATTGAAAAACGTCAGTGTACTCTTTATATAGCCTACTGTCATATACAAATATACTGAACATGCATAATGCAAAAAAAAATTAATACACTTTTGATTTCTGCATTTTTCGATTTATGCGAACTTAAATTTTATGCAATCGTCGAGTGATTCGGTATTCAATTTAGGCGTGTTTTGAGTAATTCCATTTTTGATTTTTTTTGCACGTTTCGTTTCGTGCGAATTTCGATTTGTGCGATCGTTGGAGTAATTCGATATTTGATTCATGCAAGTTTTGAGTAATTCCATTTTTGATTTGTGCAATTTTCGATTTATCTATCTACATATGCGATATTCTTTTACATGCGGTTTTTGATTTATGCGACGGACTTGTGCGGTTTTCGTTTTACGCATTTTTTGGTACATTGGACTATATACAGTGTATTCTCATAAACGATCGTAGATGGCAGCACAAGTTCAATTCCCAGCTCCCTCGCTCACAACTCACAAGCAAAGCTAATACAAAGAGTATAAACAAGCATAAAATACTTTTTTAAGCACACTCTTTATATACTGGTATATAGCGTTCGCCAAATATTAACAGCCTATAAGGCAGTGTGACACTCGTGAGACTAAGACGGATCCATATTACACCTCATTCATCAAAATCCATCGAGCCATTTAGCCTGTAGGAGGCTCTAAAAATCAATAGATATATGGCATGCAGCCAAAGTCACTCAATAGACTAAGACGAATCCACAGAAATTCATCAAAATCTATTGAGTCGTCTTGTATGTAAAAAAACTCTCAATATGAAGAGTACAAAAAAACGTAACGTTTGTGCTTACCTGGTTTCGGGTTTAGACTTCGTCTCGACAACAAGCGGCGTCTCGGCAACTTCCTTCGACGAATCGGGTGGTTCCCTGCTAGCTTCCGAATAGAGAAACTCTCGCTTGATGCGCGGACGAAGCGTTCTGGTTTCCTCCACGGCAGGCTGTTCACCACTTTCCTCCGACTTGGCTTCGTTACCGCCTTCCGAGACGACGGTCGATGGTTCCTTCGGCGTTTCTAGCGGCAAATCGCTCTTGGTCGGTTCGTTTCCGTCCACCTCCATTTTGGTCGAGTCGTCTTCCTTCCGCGGGGTTTCAACTTCCATCGTCTCCGAATTATCAGCCTGTATGACCTCGGGTTGTTTCAGCTCAATTTTTAACGAACTGCAAAAAAAATTTCGACCACACCTTTCAGGAACACGCTGCGTTATATTACGCATAAAAACCAAGGGGTTATTTATTTACATTGGCTCATCTTTGATTTCGGGTTGCGTCAAAATTTCTTTGGGTTCATCCTCAATATCTTTTTTCATTTTTTCAGCCGACGGTGCGTCCGATACTTTTTCTTTCTGGGCTAAAAGTTAAATAAATAAATATGATCCAGGTTTTGTAAAGTCCATTTCACAAAGTAACTGGTTCAATTAAAACACATTTTTCAAGCAGTATGAAAGTCGACATTCGATTCGCAAACGTCCGCAGAAGGGCGCTCAATTTTTAATTTCATTCAGTGTATAGAATTTTGTTTATTATGCGATGAAACGCATCTCATTCCTAGCATCTTTTGGCAAAGTACGAAATAACATCCTCGTATACGACTCTTCGGATCGCTTAATGATTTTCAGGGAAAGAAAAAAATTTCCAATTTAAGCCCCAAACACAAGCCTAAATTTCATACATTGCCTAAACCAGGCTTGGCATTCTATGAAATTCTATACATTGATGACAACACATATATATATACAAAAATGTGCAAAATATATACAAAAACAATATACAAAAACATTCTATAAAAACTAGCACTAATTTTATTATTTACCTGATGGTTCGGCTTCAACAGTGGAGGTTTCAACCTGATTTGTGGACGTCGACGGTTGCTCTACGAGTGACAAATTTTACGTTACAATCTAAAATACCGTACATGGGCCTAGTTAGACCTACTTTTGAAAGTGAATGAAAATAATCACCTTCAGCGACAGGTTCGCTGGTTACAGTTTTTACTTCCGCTGGTGGTTGCGTTGTGTCTGGAAAAAAACCGAACATTTTTGCAAAATGTAAGAAAATGCCGAAACTAAAGGCCAACAATTTTTAACATCCACAGTTGAATAATTTCATGATTAGTTTTATTAAACAAACTTTCGTTAAGACGCTTAACCAACAAGATGCTAGACGTATTTTTTCGACGTGTTAATTAACACGTCAAAAAAAAACATGCTAAACATTTGGTCAATTTTTAGCTTTTGATGTTATAAACATACGGTTGATAAGAATTTTGTTTTTAATCTTAAATTTGAAAATTTTTTGCAGTTTTTCTCGGAAAAACTACCATTTTTGAGAAGTTACGCGGTCATTGCACCAACTCCTCAATTAATGCCAGTTCACTTTCAAATAAAATTAGTTAGCATCTAATTAGTTAAAAACAACAAAACGCATGCTTATGAATCAATATGAATGATAAAACAATTTTAATGTTAAAAATCTTTTGTTACGAAACAAAAAACATCGCCGTAAAATTTATCCACCCCCCCCCCCAAAAACTAATGGTTTACATTTCATGTGAAACTTTTGGTAAATGATAAGCTTTTATCAGGCTTATAGTAATAAAAATCTGTTGCTCGATATGTAAGTTGATCGGTGCAGCTTGCAATATGTTCCGTTTTTATTCAGACAATTGCCAATGTCAAAATGCATTGTGAGTGCAATAATGGCTTCAGAACTTCACATAACACGACACAATAAATCAAAATAACTGACACAGTCGAAAAGCAACATGGATGATTTATATTGCAGCTATTGCTACTAATAAAACTTGGACAACAAACTTGAGCCACGTAACATCGGCCAAGGACGCTTATCCGTATCCATCATGTGTTGCCATGATGCACATAACACTACATCAATAAACATCTCAATACATTTGTATAGTTCCATTCCAATTGTATAGTTGAAAAATTTAAACCCCACGTTTTTTTTAGCAAAATGTAAACCATAATTTTGGGACAAAAAATTAAACGGCCAATTATAAACCGTATTTTGGGACAGGAAGTATATATTTTTTAATATTTATGGTCAATATCTATATAATGGGCCTAAATATCTATTCATCTAGTTTTTATATTTACTTTACTGATTTTAAAATATGCAGCCGAAAATATTTGTACAATTATTTTTACATATATATATTTATGTAAAATTTTTATACATTTGTGTGAAATTTATTATTTTTATACCTCCATGTAAAATTTTATATATTTATATATCCAGTTTTTATATTTAATTCACAAATTTTAAAATATGTAGTAGCAAATTACACAAAATATTTTTTACAATTACTTTTTTATATATCTATGTAAAATTTTATATTTTTATATATCTTTATGTAAAATTTTATATTTATATATCTTCATATGAAATTTTATATTTTTTATATATACAATTTTTATATTTTACTTTACTGATTTTAAAATATGCAGCCTGAAATATTTGTACAATTATTTTTACATATATATTTATGTAAAATTTTTATACATTTATGTGAAATTTATTATTTTTATACCTCCATGTGAAATTTTATATATTTATATATCCAGTTTTTATATTTAATTCACAAATTTTAAAATATGTAGCAAATTACACAAAATATTTTTGCAATTACTTTTTTATATATTTATATAAAATTTTATATTTTTATATATCTTTATATAAAATTTTATATTTTTTATACAGTATATACAATTTTTATATTTTACTTTACAAATTCTAAAATATGTAGCCTAATTATATAAAATATTTTTACAATTATTTTTATATATCTATATGTAAAATTTAATTATTTTTATATATTTTATGGAAAATTTAATTATTTTTTAGATATTTATGTAAAATTTATTATTTTTATATCTTTATATAAAATTTTATATTTTTATATTAAATCATGAATATATATATAAATTATACATTTGGTGCTTTCCGGTTATAGCCAGGCCCAGTCTGATGTTGCTATTTGCTTGTAGTAAATTATGGGTTTATTGTGCAGGTTAGATTAGGTAAACCAAACAAGATCATACGTTTAATACGTTTCTTTGTTTTTCCT